>JAKCPI010010603.1:0-22076 GCA_023213315.1 Euborellia annulipes
GATAAGAAAACGTGGCGAAGATGAAATCTAGGGTCTTCACTTTCTATTGATTACAAGGGTTCAAAGGTGAGGGAGATCCTCCAACGTTCTGGGACTCCGCGACTATTTGTCAGCCCCAAAAAATAAAGAAATCTGGTAAATAAATTAATTTACAAAGCGAAATAACAAAACGCTGACGCTTCGAGGTGTGCTCACTTTAACTGCTATACGATTGGCAAGAGCAGACCAGCTTTGGCCACTTCTTTCACCTGAATCGAGCTAATCAAGAATATAAATACCGCCAACCAGATTTTCAAATATGTAAAAAAATTTTTATTTTTTTTAAACCTTTAATCAAGTAAATATGTAAAATCCATGTAATTATATTTGTGCTAAATTTTCGTAAAAAGAAGAGGCAGAAATATAATTAAAGAAGAGTGTTTTGAGTCACAGTCTATTTAAGAAGTCAACAAAATGTGACGTTGGTTCAATGAAAAAACATCCAAGCTGATTAAAAGGGGGCGGTAAGAGAGAGAAAAAAAGCAAAGGTAAATAAGAAGGAAGGAAGGAAGGAAGGAAGGAAGATGGAGGAGGTCTTAGTGGTTGCTTCATTCCCTCTCTCTCTCTCTCTCTCTCTTTATACTTCATCAGGAGTTAGTTTCCATAGAAACTCCACGTTTATTTACATTGCAGGTGTCTGTGGTGAACGGATTATCGTGTAGAGGTAGCAAAAATTAAATCGAAATCGGAAAAAGAGAGAGAGAGAGAGAGGAGAGGGAGAGACATCCAATTTTATTTTAATTGAAAAGTAAAAAAAAATAGATATGGAAATTAATTATTATTATCAAAAAGAAGAAAAAAGATGGAATAAAAAAAATTATCTTTAATCAAAAGACCAAGACATCTCAAAGAGAGCATCAAAAAGTAAAAATTAGTTAAGACTCCAACTCCAAACATGCTTTAACTTTTATAAAATCACAAGAAACCAACAAAAGTACTTCACACCGCTTACTTGTCAAAATAAAAATATTTTAAAGCACTAAAGGGCCTACTTCTTTGCGCCCTTGGCCCGGGGTCAACAACCTCCCCCCCTAACTGATGCAACAGGCCCTAAGTGTGCAATCGCAGATTAGGAAGGAAGACAAGGAGAATCAAACCAGACAATTCTTGGATCCCATCACACAAAATTTGATGCACATTCTTTTCTTTTTTTTTTTTTTTGACAACAGAAAATCATCGTACACGTCCAAGGCTATATCACAAAGTGCTTATTAGATAGAAGTGCTTCAAGGATCGAAAAAAGCGCTGGCAAAAGTGTATTATATCTGAGGGGGGATCACTATTAAGGGGACCACATAAATACTGATGAATAAATAAATATTTTTTGATAAAAAATAAAGTCACCTAATTTTTAATCACCTTCGTATATCGTTCTCACTAATAAACTTAATTCATATATTTTATATTTCAAACTTGTTTTCTTTATTGTAAAATTTTATAAATTGTAATTTTTAAATAATGTCCTGAAAATGATCCCTTTAGAGGGGCCGAAATATTTGTAATAAATTGAAGTGGCGAAGGAGAAGAGGGTGATTTTATTTATGTTTGTTTTTTTATTAGAATATATATTATTGACGTTTCGGTCTTCTTCAGGACAGATCCCAGACTCGTTCTGAGTTTAGGAAATGAAAAATTATTTTCTTCTTTTTTAGGGCATTTTTTAAATTTAATTATTTATTTATTTTTTTCATTATTTTCCATACTTTACCACTAGAAATGTTCCCATTTCTAAAGGATTTTTTTTTTCAAACAAAAGTTATTCTCACTGGGAGTTTAACTGTTATATAAAAAATTTCAAATCGAGGAAAGTGGATTATGAGACAGACAAACAAAACGAGAGACAGTGAGTGCGATGGAAATTCCGAATTCTCATTTCGCCTTTCGCCTTTGCTAACCAAGTGTATAAATAGCAAAGAAATGAAATATCAAGTTCAATAACAGCGCGATCCACTCGCCTTGGCTTTCTCAAGACCAAATAATCCCTCTCACTGAGCATATTTAGAGGGGGTACCCCACCTAGTATATTGAATATCAAATGTTAAAGTGATTAAATTGAAAAGGATTTTAAATGAGAAAGTTGGGTGATGTACTTAGTCACATACCTTTTTTTTTAAATGTAAATATTTGATTTAATGGCATTGGGGATGGCGGAAGGGGAGGGGGTGAACCCACATATCCACCCCCACATAAAATAATATTGAGATATTTACGACCCTCGCATTTTTTCAAATAACATCGACTTAATTGATGTATACAACGTGTTACGTTTAAATACTCTAAATGTAAAATCAATAAAAAACAAATATCTAGAAGCTCTCTACTCTAATCCAAATGCTTTTTACAGATGTAATTTTTTTTTTTTTTAATGAGAATTAAAAAAAAAGAACAGAGTATTCAGGAATTAAAAAAAAAATAAATAAAGCAATGTTTCGGTCTTAAGTCGTGACTATCTTCAAAGCGAAAAATATTGGGATGAGGATCGATGTTAGGGCTAATTTGAGTCTCGGGGGCAAGATCAAGGGGGAGAGTTGGCAGCACTGTATTTATTTATTTATTTATTTTGAAGAGAAAGAAATACGGAATTGATTTTCTCTCAATATTGTGAATTGAGAGCATAATTAGCCTAATCTTTTCTTTTCTTTGGTCAACGTCTTCTTTGATTCCCGTATCCTTTACAATCACAAAAAAAAGAAGAATAGGAGCTTTGAAAGATAAATATCTGAAAAAGGAATAAAGAGCTATAGAGGAGAGGCTGACTGACCTGGCAGAGGACATCGAGAGTGACAGGGTAGACCATATGTTCGACGATAACCCTTAGGACGGTGTTTGGGCCGCCCTGCGTCTCGTTCTGCCCTGAGAGCGCGGACGCCGCCTGGAGCGCAGCCTGAGCGCTGGCGTTCTAAAAAAAAAAGTAAAAAATAATTAGTTATTCAATTGAAACAAAAAAAAAATATATATATATACCAGGTAATGAGGGATATTTATCAATAATCCAGATAAGCCGGCCTATGGAGGCGGGTGGAGCGGCTAGTTTTAAATATTTTCATAAATTATTTACTGAAATCAAATATAATTTTAAAAAATTCAGGAATGTAATTCCCTCTTGCCCGTTATCCTTAACCTCTCTCTCTCGTTGCCATTTTAAATTAAAAAATAAATCTAAGGTTATTCCATCAAAGGATGACGATGCGAGTTTAATAAGAAAAAAAATACTACTTAGCCTATATACTGTGTATATATTTTTATTAAAAAATAAAAGAAATTATTTTTGTTTTAGTTTGCCTCGCACAAAGTAAATAAAAATGGCTGATAGTAGAGAAGGCAAGGGGAGGGGGTGGAGGGGATTCGCCTGCTCACAAGGGGATGTCGTTTAAAATAACAATTCCATTTAAACGTTTGGTTTAGGAGAAATTCTTATATAGAGAGAAAGTATTGCGATCATGTCCAGATTTTGATGGAAATACATGTTTTTTTGAGGTGCCCTGAGTCCAAAAAAGTGGGGCTCGCAAGTTGGTCTCTCTGTCTGTGTGTATGTATGGGCAAAATATCTCGGAACGAAAAGACTAGGGGGTTGAAATTTTATATTTGAGTTAGGCACGCCCCCCAAGGGGTGAAAATAAGTTTTTGAACAAAATCGGCCAAAAAGTATTTCTCAAAATTTGCTCTACCGACTTTGATTAAAATTCATAAATCAACTATTTTTTAGATGCTCTTTAAAAAGTTTATCAGTGAAATTTTTCGTGGAAATTGTTTGAAGTACACTTTACTGATGTGGAAGCAATCGTAGCTCCGCGCCATCCATGAAACGCGTGGTCAAGTTTGGAACTTAGGTGCTAAGGGCAACGAAATATATCTCGACACAAAAAATCTGGTGTGACAAGCACGGTGCACAACTTTCTGTTTCCAAAGGGTAAGAGAAAGTTGTGTGCTGTGCGGTTCATCACACCAGATTTTTAATTTAATGAATATTTAAATAGAAAATATTTTTGTTTTTTTGATTCAAATGTCATTAGAGAAGAGAGCGAATAATTATGTTAATTAAATTAATTAGATAAAAGGTAAGAGAGAGGGAGGGAGAAATTAGCAACTAATTAATTAGATGCTTTTAGTAGTGCATTTATTATAAAATGTATTCCTTTTTAAAAAGGACTCTCCTCTCTGGCGTTGGATTGAGTTTTTATTACATGAGCAACGAGACGACGAAAGCGTATTCCTCAATAAAAAAAATAAATATTTTTTTCCACTCTTTAACTCATCTTTCAAATGTCATTGGTGGATCCTGCGCTATTATATGTAATGGAATAGAAGAAGAAAGTATGATGATTGTGAAAAATCAAACCCCCTCCCCCCTCCCGTGCCTCCCCATCCCAAATTCCCTAGAAACGCAAAAAAATCTTTGCTTATATCTCTGAATCCACTCATGAGGTGTCTGGCACAAAGAGGTTCGTAAGTATGTTTTAATTGAGAAGTTTGCCTCCAGTCTACCTTCCATAACAAGTGAATAGGATTTATTTTCAAAAAATCCGGCGTGACTGGTCGCACAGCACACAACTTTCTCTTACCTTCGGTAATCAAAAGTTCTGTTCTGTGATTGTCACACGAGATTTTTGTTTAATTTTTAATTTAGAAAAGAGAAAATAATATTGTTTATTAAATTTTTAAATGTTGCTGCGTGGCGAGGACGGTGTATGATATGGGGCTCCTCGGACGACAACGAAGAGCCCCTCTGCATCTACGACGACTTGGCTTCACCGGGACCGAGCTTGGCCTGTCGGAGACAACAACTTTGGATAGGAGGAAATGGAGGGAGACAGAGAGAGGTCCGCCGACCCCGCACCGCGGGATTAATCAGGCCAGGACAGAAGAAGAAGAGAGATTTTAAATGTTGCGCTTGTTGTTGGTTAATTATTCTTTGCAGAACCTTTTTATATTGAATTTCAATCAATATCCGTAATATTATTATTATTTGATCACTTAAGTTTGAACTTGAATGACTAAAAAAGTTCTACTTTGCATAAATGATGGTGCATCCTCCTCCGGAAGGAGTAGCCGGTGCTGAGGGAGTCCCTCCTCCCTTGGATAAAAGGAACCTGGGGAACTAGTCACAGGATTAGTTCATTAATAAGTGAAATGACCTAACTTCATCGGTTGCCAGTAGATAACTTTGAGGTGTGTGTCTACGTGCACGAAAGCACCTCGACTAAATAAACGAAAGGAATTTTATATAATAATTGATTCCAAAATTCAAATTTCGTTACACCCCTCCCACCCCTTCTCAAATATCTTTTTAATTATTAAATTGCATAGTAACATTTAATTATTATTTATTTTTTAATTTAAATAAATAAATTGTTTATTTTACTTGAATTCTTCTACATATATAGTAATGTAATATATATATATATATATTTTTAAAATGTTTATTTAAATATGTTATACAAACAAGACAAGCATTAATGAACATGGAATAAATAATTATTTCACCACGGAGAAGAAAGAAAGAAAAAAGAATATGGCTGCGAAAGCAAAAAATAAAAAATAAAAATCCTCCATTTATACACACACCAACGAATTCGAAACAACAAGGGTTGGCAAAAAAAAAAAAGAAAAATGTTTCAAGACCCCATACAACTCTTTTAGTGATTTGACAAGGTTTTTTTTTCGGGTATAGAAACGATTATTTCCAGTCTGCGTGGTGCAGAAATTGTAGCTCAGCGCTATTTCTGACGAGGCTTTTAAGAGGCTATTGGGAGTTTCTTTCCTTCCTCCAAAACAGGACACGTAATTTTGAATAGCACTTGGATAGCCTTGGATCTATGAAATAATACACTTGTGGACAAAATATGATTTAGGCCTATACTTTCTCTTACCTCTATATAGGAGAGAAATTTAAAACTTTAAGTGAGAGGGAAATTTAAAACTTTAAATCGCCTTCGGCGAGCAATTGTAAAATTTCCAAACGGTGAGTAAGAATAAATTTGATGCATTTGCTCCCCGAAGGCGAGCAAGAGGATCCAAGGACGCCTTCGGCGGGCTTTGCCGCTTGTAATTAAATAATGTACATATGAGGGAGAATCATTTTCTTTTTTTTTTTTTATTTGTGCCGATATTATCGATGTCAAATTTTTTATTTTTGCTTTTTAATTTAGCTAGTCAAAAAAATAAAATTGATTTCTATCTATTTGAGATTGAGAGTGAACTTTAGAAGAGAGAGAGAGAGAGAGAGAGAGAGAGAGTAAGTAACTAAACATGTTGTTTTATTGTCGATGATAAACAAAACATACAAACCAAACGCAAAGACAATGCGAGCAGGTAACATCGTAAGACGACAACCAAGAGAGAGAGAGAGAGACATTGATTACCAAGTTTATCAGGGGGGGGGGGGGGTGACGATAACAACAAGGGACTGACTCTTTATCATCATTGTTTCGAGCTCGTCTCTCTCTACCCGGTATAAATAAGTTGCGATTGATAGAGGCAAATGACGGGGGGGGGGGGGTATCGAAATAGTCCAAGTGATCGATCGATACGATTAGCGACCGATAATGCTCAGAGGTTGCATTTAATTATCCGACCTCTTCATCGGCTTTCCTCTCTCTCTCTCTCTCTCGTATGTCCTTTGCATTGCCCCCCTCCCCCCCCCCTTATTATCGATTCACAAAGTCCATATTCACCAATTATTGATTCTTTTCTTTTCAAATCCTTATCTCGTCCAGAGGGAAATTTTAGACCCTTTTTAGGTGATGGTAATAATAGTTATTTTCGTTGTAGCGTAATTAAAAAAAAAAAAAAAAAATTTGGCTGTGTGAATTTATTTTTTTACCCAGCCTCTTTATTATTAAATTTATATCAATAAATCATACAATACTGATGGTAATCAGTAAGTGATTTAAATATTTTCAATCAACCATGAAGAGGAAAAGACGAAAAACCAATAAAACCATTTGCCAAGACTGATTTCCCCTCTCCCTCCCCTCTCCCCCACCTCTCTCTTTTCTTTTCATTCATTATCTGTAATATTCACTTTCGATTTCAATCTTTTAAAGAGGCCATCAACGGCAAACCTAAATTCCATCATGCCACCAATACTCAGCAAGAAAAGAGACGAAACAAATATCTCTGGAACCACCTATCGGAAAAGGATGAAATTTACAAAATATTGAAGAATTTTGAAAATGAATTTATTCTACTCTTTGATAAAAGGAGAAGCAAATTTGTTTAGTTAAATTACATTTCTATCCCCCCCCCCTTAAAAAATTCTTGCTGTTGGTGTTTGAATATCCAACTTAAAAATATTCCCTGTTTCTACATTAAAAGGGAAAAGCGCCCGAAGGGAGACGGGAGAGCAACAACGACGTCGACGACGACGTTGACCAAACGAGAGATGGAGGGTCGTACAGTACATGAGAGACTGGTTAATAAATTTCCGCATGGTCAACACAACATAATTAATTTACGCTTCTTAATATGCAGGATTAGTGTTTGTTTTAATAAGTTTCCTTTAAGCCCCGCTGGAAGGGAGCGAAATGAGAAATTTATTTCATTAAAAAAAAAAAAAATGGTGGCATGAAATTTTTTTTTATTAATTGAAAAACTAGACAGGGGGGGGGGGGCTTCGCACCTCTCGACCCCCTGCACCTGGCTTGGGTCTGCCGTAGGCGGACCCTCGCCTTTTCTTAATCAAGTGCCGTAATTTTTCAGACAACAAAAATACCTATCTGACTTATAAAAAAATAACTCTCTCTTATATTAAAGCAAATCTATATATGGACCCTGTTATGCAATGGTGTGTCAAAGACCAAAAAATTCAAAATTGAGTTAAGCACGGAATATTGTTTCAAATGCTTTAATTAATAGTATTTTTTATTAAATATGTCCTAAAAAAATTTATATTTAATGTTACTTGCACAATTGACAAAAAAAAAAAAAAAATTATATATAATCCAATGAAAACAAAAAAACTTTAATGTTGATTTTCTCAAAACTCGGTAGCTGGCGCTTGACACACTAATGCGTAACAGTGTCCATATATATAGACACGTGGTAAAGGCCACCTTCGGCCGGGGTCGACGCCCCCTGGACCCCCTTGCTCGCCTTCGGCGAGTAAATGCATCAAATTTATTCTTGCTGACTGTTTGGAAATTTCCCTCTCTGGCTTAAATTTTAAGTTTCCCGCTCCCACTCCACTTCCTGTAACTCTAGCCAATCAGCGTCTTGATCGGCACAGAAGGACGCTAGCCGCTAGCGCTTTATATAGTAAATGATGATAATGATATTTATTTCGTCAAAATAATGACATCTTCAGTTTAGGGTTAAAATATAAAACAATATAAAAAAATTGTAATGCACAGCCAGAGAAATTAAAAAAAAAAAAAATTATTTTTGACTGACTTTTCGGACCCAAGTCGCTCCCTTCCTCGGGAATAAAAGAGCTCGATTAGGTCGTTACTTTAAGAAGTTGATTTGACTTATAATAACTTGATTTTTTTTTATATGAGTGGCAAAAGATTAGAAAGTGAGTCAATTAGAGTTGAGATTTGTCTGCGCTGATTGGATCCGGAAGGGAAGGGCTTATGATAAGGGCGGGGGGGGGGGGGGGGAGGTGAGTCGTACCTTTGCCCGGGCCATCAATTGACTTTTGCCCTTGATTAGATTAACCCTAAACAAGAGGGAGAGAAAAAAACATACAAGAGAGAGGGTTTCTTTGCAAGTTCTCTTGGGCAATTAACTTAATTAGATTTTAAAGAAATTAAGAAGCGGATTAAAGCAAAGCCCTTTCATGTCTGGCCTGGCTGTGAATAGCCAGCCAGCCAGCAGCCCTCTGATCTGTCCTACCTGCACCCAAAACGCTACTTGTTGTTTGTCCCTCCAATCTCGACTAATATCCTTGTCTAATTAATTTAATGATGACATTTTGCTAATTGTAAGAGCCGCTCAGCTCTCAACTCTCACATTTCATCAAAGTATAATTAATTAGGTTTTCATAGTAACGCGTTTTATTCTTAAAAAAAAAAAAAATATTTAATTCAATTGACGATGTTTTTCAATATATTTTTTGCCTATTGTGAAGTCTTTATTCTTGTTTTTCAGCATCGTCATTTGAATAATTATAATTTTTGGACGGCAGACACAAATCAATGAAAATATATAAATACTACACGGAAAAATCTGGTGTGACTGGTCGCACAGCACACAACTTTCTCTTACCTTCGGTAATCGAAAGTCGTGTTCTGTGCTTGTCACACCAGATTTTTCGTGTCGACATATATTAAACAGAAAAATATTTATATTTTATTGCCATAGCAACGATTCATCCTATCATTCCTATGAAGTACAAGACTAAAGTAGTGTTCATAAGATTTCAATGCCAAAATGAGAATATACATTTTAAAGAGCATTTAAAAAATAATTGATTTATGAATTTTAATCAAAATGGTTGAAGCGAATTATGAAAAAATCGAAAAAAAAAAAAAAAAAAACTGAAAAAGTACATCAGTAAAGTACACTGTAGTAGGCCTACTCTTTGGCCGATTTTGTTCAAAAGCCTCGTGTCACGTCTTAGGGGGGTGCCTGGCTTAAGTATAAAATTTCAACCTCCTAGATTTATTCCTTCATGCTTAAAATTGAACACACACACAGACAGGCCATGTCGCGAATGCCACCTTTTTGGAATCAGGGGACCTCAAAACGTGCATATCCATCAAAATCTCGACATCGAATTTTTGACATGAATCCAATACTTTCTCTCTCTATATATTTCATATATAGGGTAAGAACATGTGCTATTTTCTCGACTGGATTTGAGCGAGAACCAATCGGAAAGCAGTATGGTGTCACGTGATGCCCCCAATGGCGTCATTTCAACTTTTTCTTGGGGGAGGGGGGCAAATTTTTTTCTTAGGGAGGAGGGACAAACAAAATTTACTTACAAATAGGTACTCTAACTGTTAATTTGGCCAAAATAGATTTAACCCATTAACGCCCAATTTAAAAATTTTCAGATAATTTATGTTTTATCAACATAGATTACTCAGAAACGGTCTCCTAATTAAGAATTTATTAATAAAAAATTTTTCAACTTTTCTAAAATTAGTGTTTTGATGTGTCCTATAAATATGACACTGGGATTTAGAGGTATCAAAATAACTTAACAAAATTTATATTAAACCACAATACGTTAATGCTTTTGATTTGTAATTGTCACCTTGACAACGTCTCTGATTGTCACGCTTTAGCATAAAATGTCCTTTGTTACTACCTTACGTCAGCAAATACTTTGGATGCTGATGTACCATCAAGAGAAAAGATATTGGACAACCCCTCACTTCTACCTGAATTTAGAGCCTTTTGAGGTATGTATATAGGGCCGTAACTAGGCAGATACAACAGATACACGGTGTACCTGTTGCATCTGCCTAGTTACGGCCCTGTATACATACCTCAAAAGGCTCTAAATTCAGGTAGAAGTGAGGGGGTTGTCCAATATCTTTTCTCTTGATGGTACGTGGTTTACCCTTTTTAGGTCTAATACTTTGCCCTAGTTTCAAATAAGATACTGATATAGATCGAAGAAAATCTAGGAAAGAAATATTTGTAGTATTTGCTTGTTTGTAAACAAGCCATGCGTTTCATAAGTGCGAAAATCATAAGTTCCGCGTGCTTCTTTACCAAGAATTTTAGAATCTTTCAAAGGACATTAGGCTAATCTATTTTTTCGTAAAGTGCCAGTTGCTCGGTATCCCGATTTCTGTAAATATATCAACAGGTCTCTACTGGTAAAAAGGTTATCAAAATATATACAGTGACTTGCAGGGTCTGAAAGGCAATCCAACATATCAAGAACTACACTTGAGCCTATCAACGATAGGCAAAAACCGTAGACGTGTGCTGCTGTATTTGATAACATGAACGCCCAGCGTCATATTTATAGGACAGCCACTTTATCCTTACCATAACAAGCGAGAAATAAATGTTTACTTTAAAAATATATGACTATAAGTTAAAACAAACCTTCTTCAATTAGAATAAATCATAAAACGAAAGAAAAATAAAGCTTGGTATTATTTAGAGTAAAATATTGTCTTCGAAATGGATTGCGATAAATAATGTCAAATTAAATAATTTTTTCTCAAAATCTACTTTAAGAACTGAAATAAAAAAATCATCCTTAGTTCAGTGTAGACTAAAGGACAAAATAATATTTTTTATATTGAATTTGAACATTATTTAATTGCTTAAAAAAAATAAAATCCTGGCGTCCTATAAATAGGACGCTGGGCTATAATGGGTTAATTTAATTACTTGTTTAATTTAGTGCAGTTTATATACTCGTAGATATATTTTAAAACATTTTATTTAGAATAATATAAAATTTTTAAAAAATCAGAGCCCTTGGGGGGAGGGAGGGCAAATGCCCCCCTGCCCTCGCCCTCAAATAACGCCACTGGATGTCCCTGCTACTGGATTTGAGTGAGGACCTATCGCATAGCAATATGGTGTCCAGGTTTGAAACTGTGAATCGAACAGTATAAAAAGCGATCTCGAAATCCAGCCCCAGAGCGCGCTTGAAACCTAGCAGCAAGTCTAGCAACAAAACTAGCCTCGTGTGCATTGGGCCACTTAGTTAACTATGAATGAAGAAACTCGCTCTAATATTGCAAATAACAGGTAGTAGGCTAGTGACTAGGCACTGAGCTGAACTTATTCACAAATAATAAATACATTACTCTATGCATTCTATTGTTAAAAACTCCGCGGCTTTGTACCTCTCTCTATTTATTATACATAAAACTTGGCATTCACCCCCCCCCCCCCCCCCCGTTTTATTGAATAAAGATTTAAGATCCATCTTGTTCTTCTTCTTGGTGAATAAAAGTGAATCTATTATCCTTTCTTCTTCCTCTTTTTATATAAAATATATAATATTCATGTTTGAACCGAAGTAGAATGACGTGTTGAGGAGGAAGATCTGTCAAGAAGGTCTGGCTGATCAGTCACTTATCTATCAGTCTGCCCTATCAGGCGTGATACATTGGCGAAGGGCTTACAGCATCTCCCTTGGGGGCACATCTTGAATTCTGATCGAGACAGAGACAGGAGAGAGAGAGAGAGAGAGAGAGAATATCCCCCCTCTCTCTACTTGTAATCTTATTTAGGAAATTGCCTCAAGAAAAGTTGCAATCCTCTTATTTCTAAATCATTAAATATTTTATAGAGAGATTATAATTGCCAATGTTTCGGTTTTGGGATAGCCTCTCTTCAGAATTTATCTTTAACTCTTTTAAAAATCTATAATCTCCTTATGCTTTGTGCATAATAAAATATTACATAAGCTTACATAAGAGAAAGTAAAATTAAGGGTGTATTCAGATTATAAACAATTCAATTATATATTTATTTAGGGAACAGATTATTTTTTTATTTAAACATACTGTTAAGTCTGGCAGCCAGGAATTAAATCAGAGAAAAATTTAATCAATCTTTATCCAATTTTGTATTTCGATTGCCGACGTTTCGGACGCAAGTCACGTCCTTCCTCAGGGCAATCGGTAGTTAGTAAAGTACAGATGGGCATATTTTCTTATTAACAATATAAAATCACACTTCATGGGTGTGTAATGTATTATTTTTGACGTATATATTTGATGGCACTCAAAGTCTTTCGCATTAAAAAAAAAAATGCGAAAGGCGTCGATTAGTGCCATCAAATATATACGTCAAAAATAATACATTGCACACCCATGAAGTGTGATTTTATATTGTTAATAAGAAAATATGCCCATCTGTACTTTACTAACTACCGATTGTCCTGAGGAAGGACGCAACTTGCTTCCGAAACGTCGGCAATCGAAATACAAAATTGGATAAAAAATTTTTGTCTGATTTTATTCCTGGCTGCTATCCGACTCAGACTTAAAGATTAAATTAAAATCGCACAATTATTATTCTATAATTAACGATTTATATTAATTATGAATAATAAAAAGACGTAATTAATTATAATTAATTTTTAACAAATTGTGTGATTAAAATTTATAGCATGCGAGATATAATTATTTTCCCACATGAAGATCGTGAGATTCGTTTTTCTAATTCGCTCTCATATCAGGACAGACAGACAAAGGAACAAAAATTGTTCAATTATTATATGTGAAATATTGAGAGCAATGAATTATAATTTTTTAATGCTAAACATCCTAAAGGAATTTTAAAGAAATAAATGTAAAATTATCGTACTAATGGAAGTAGTCAAGCAAATTTTTAAAGCCATTTTCTAAAGCTGTTTTCAGCCCAAATTATTATTATATAATCAAATTTGCTTCGTTGCACTGATTTTTTAAAAACTTTCTCATAGCTCAGTTTAGTAATTTTAATTTGAGTAATTTCTATTTAGCAAGAACTGTAAATTTTTACAATTTTTTTTTTGTATCGTCAATTGAGTCGATAAGGGAGTGGATTAATTTCTACTTTTTTCCCAAGCCAATACCCCTTGCAAATAGAGAGTTCTTATTCTTTTTATCACAATTTAAATATAAATAATATTCAAATGAAAATAATATTAAATTAAAATTTCATTCATATTCATTGGTTTTTTTTTTTTTTTTTTTAATTTTGAAAATATTTTGATTAAATATTCTTTTATTTTATTGATTATTTAATTCGAACTTTCTTTACTAAACGTCCCAAAAGAGACTAGTCCCTATTTGTTGAATTGTCTAAGCAAGTAGTTAGGTATTTTTTGTTAAAGCCCGATTGTTTAATAATTTTGTATAATACCCCAGTATGGCTCTATGACTCCAACCACCGAAGAAGTCCTCAGCAAGTGGACGAAACATTGCCTGGGGTCAAATAAAGTCATTTGACTTTTAATGAACCTCTTGGTCCAAAATCCTATTGAATAATTGTTTTTAAATTTCAATAGTATAAGAAAGTTAGTTCGTCGAGACCACAGTCGTAGTCAGGGGAGGGGGGAGGGGGGGAATTTGGGGGTTGAGAGCTACTCTTCCCTCACCTGAAATGAAAAGGTTTGAAGCTATGTGATCGGAGTTTTACAAACATATTAAGGGGAGGGGGGGGAATCGTTCGGATATACTAAGGCTCCCCCCCCCCCCGTTCGATCCTGATCTTGTCTCTATTTTTTTTGGTCTATTTAACTTTAACTTGAAATGAATACTGTTTTCATTCAACTCCCTCCCACCGATCTTCAACCTATCCAACTACGTAAAGTTGATTATCTTTTCTTAAAGAAAAATGAAGTTTTTTTGGGGAGGAGGGGGAGAGGGGAGGTAAGAAAATTAAAGAAAAAAACAACATTTATTCATACTTTACATTAGAGCAGTGTTTTCCAAACTGGGAAGCGCGACTTTTAGCCGCTCTGAACAATTTTTGCAAATTATTGCTCATATTTTATATTCTTTTATAAAAAATTAAATATATATTTTTATTAAGTTTGGACTGAAAGTGGGGTAGGTTTACGTGAAATACTCTATATTTGGACCCTGTTATGCAATGGTGTGTCAAAGCCAAAAAATTCAAAATTGAGTTAAACACGGAATATTGTTTCAAATGCTTTAATTAATAGTATTTTTTATGAAATATGTCCTAAAAAAATTTATATTTAATGTTACTTGCACAATTGACAACAAAAATTATATATAATCCAATCAAAACAAAAAACTTTATTGTTGATTTTCTCAAAACTCGATGATTGGTCTTTGACACACCATTGATAACAGGGTCCATTTATAAAAGGAAATTTTTAATATATAGGCCCTACGTATTATGTGAGGGTTCACAGGTTTTTGGATGATAGAAACATTTAGATTTCTAGCTATCGAGCTAAAAAAAAAAAAAAAAAAAAAGAAAGAAAGATAAATATCGATATATCTTTCTTTTTTTTGTTTGTAGAAGAATAAATGTGTTGAGTCTAGTAAGCTGTCTTATTATTGTTTCCGGGTGACGTCATTGGATAAGCAAATTTACTGGGCTTCTACAAATTAGCCAACACTATAAATAAAAGAATTTTAAAACTAACAAATTTTTAAAAACTCTCCGGGGCGTAGTTTGGAGAGGGATATTCTATTATAATTAATCCCCAGAATGTGAACTATTTCTCATTTACCCCTCCCCCCGTCCTTTATCAATTTTTTTTTTTGAACTGAACGACTTTAAAGAAATAGAAAAGTTTGTAATTGTTTCAACTTTTTTTTTTTTTTTTGTCTCTCTCTAAGATTTACAATGTTTATATTTACGGATAGAAACTCATAAATTTTAACTATCTTTTTAAACATGTCTCCTTGCGTAAGTAACAGCAACAAGTTCAAGGGGGGGGGGGGGGTGAGGGTGGCGCGTTAATCGAATTTTATTTCTTTTGTGAATCTATCTATTGATTTGTAATCGGCAAAGGCATTAAACTTTATTACAAGGTTTGTACTTGCACAGAGAAATTTAATAGACTCTCTCTCGCACCGGGAGGGACAATGTAATCATCATCCCCCAAATATCATTGTCAGACACATTTTCCTGTGTTGGCGAATATTTTCTCTCTGAAAATCAACGTTCTAGAACGATTCTAGTGAATTATATATAGAGCTATCTCGACTATTCGTATTCCCAAAGGAGAGAGAGAAATCTCTCAAGTTGTGGATGTTAAATTATTCGTGACTGAGTCTGGGGGTGGTGGTGGTGGTGGTGGTGGCGGTGCTAGGTAGCAAAGCAAGCAAGCAAGCAAGCTACTAGCTCGTGTGTAGCTCAGTAAATTGTCAGTCCAATTGGCCGTAAAGCTAAGGCTCTAGCTCTAGCTCTAGCCAATGTCAGCTCTAACGACCAATCGACCAGCCAACACCCCCCACCCCCACCCCCACCTCACCCCTCCTCTCTCTTCTTTGCAACTTTTTTAATTAATCACACATTTAAAAAAATGTTTTTTGTTTATATCCATTAAGTAAAACCATCATTTGTTTTGTTTAGTGTCTGTGTCTGTGTCTATGTGTTAAAAGTATAAACAAAAACATTTTAATTCTCTATTTATATAATAACACAGACAAAAATAATTTTCTATACTATTAAATCAGATAGATGGATGGGAGGGGGGGGGATTAATAAACAAAAATTCTATCGTCTCGAGTTGTTTCAGCCGTTCTCCTTTTCTCTTTTTGTTTATTCTTTTTTATTGAAATTGTTTAATGTCAGCTTGACAAAAAAATAAATGAATTCTTCCCATAATTAAAATATAACACGATTATAACATGATTATTTAAAAAAATCCATTTTTGTCAGCTCAGATAAAGTTCAGGCAAGTTAGTAACTCACTTCATTATTTTGTATAATTAGATACAGTATTTATTAATTCATATACCCGAAAAAAATAAGGGTGTGTCGCCGGGAGTTGAACCACGGATCCTCCAATTTGTACTCGGAGTGCCCTTACCACAGCACGGCATTCGGGTATATGAACTCAGTTGGAAAGTATATTATATACCCGAATGCCGTATTAAATGAGTTACATCCAGAGGGGGGGGGGGGTACGAATTCACTTGTGAGCCATTAAAATAAGATAAGAAAGTGAGATGACTGACAGGAGGTGGCAGTTAGGAAGTAATAACTCCCAAAGCGGAGCAAATAAAAAAAAAATAAAATAACTCCCAAATTCAGGACGTTTCGGTCTAAATATTTTGGGTCATCATCAGGCATTAGGGAGTTGTTACGAGTTAGTAGAATAAAAAAAGGACTCACAGCATTTGAGTGGGTCTGGTCGGTCTTGAGTTCTTTATGGTTAGAGAACTGCACGTAAACGGCGCGACCTCTCAATTGGGCCATACAGGAGGTGAAGTAGTTGACCATCGTCGAAGCAGCCAGCTCATCGGCCATCTCCAAAAATGCCTGGAATATCAAAATATATATTAATCGACGTGTCGGACTTTGGTTGGCACAATCCTCAGTAAATGGACCCGAGGATTATCCCAATCTCTGCTGCTTAGCAATTTGAGCAATTTCAAAGTTGCCTTTTCTTTTTATCTAGCGTTTCTTTGTTCAACTAAATGTTTGTTTGTTTTTTGCTTTGCCCGTTTCTTCCACTTGTCTCTTTTTCTTTTTTTTAAGTTCTCATCAACTTTTTTGAACCATTTAATGACGTTTCATGATTTTCTTCAAGTTTAGTGATGAAATTTTTTTTTTTCTTTTAAGGGAATGACAAAAAAATGTAAACTTTTACTTAAAACCCTTGAATTGGTGTAATATTGTGATTAGAGAGAAAAGTTTTTAGAAGTAATATAATCAGAAAACGCAAAGTTTACAATATTCGCATTTCATACAAAAAAAAAAAAAAAAAATGCTTTTATACTTGAAATATAAATTGATAAAAATGAATATTTACAAGATTCAAGAGGGAAAGAAAATTAATTAAATAAAAAAAAGAGAGAGAGAAAAAAAAGAAATAATCGTAAAAGCATATAATTTAGGAAATGGTCCAAGAGACGCACGAATTAAGTTAATTGCTGATGAATGAAAGGGGATCAAATGAATTAAGACAAAGGTGTAGCAGACATCATCAAAATATTTAAATTAATGCATTAGAAAATACAAAAAGAGAGTTTAATCAATTCGAACGAGGCGAATGTGTTTTTGTTTCGCGATCAGTGAGCAACAAATGCATCCATATTTACGAGCAAGCAACACATGAAAGGGAATGGACAAATACACAAACAATCCGGAATCTAATCCTAATGGATTTTTTATAAAAAAAAAAAAAAAAAGGATTATAAACGGGCAGAGCAGAGGTAAAGCGGATGAGAGTTTAATTCCTACCTGGTTCTTTCCTTTGAGGACGAGGACATTTGTAACGCGGCCGAACGGGATACCCAGATGAATTATTTCAGCCTCTGTGACTTCGTTCGGAATGTTACGGATATGGATCACCTTTGAAGGTTTGTTCTGGTTCTTGTCCAGCTTCACCTAAAAAAAAAAAGAAAAAACTTTTAATTAAAAAATTAGAAGGTTGCTTAATCTAAGAATTAGATAATTTGATAGAAATGCACAATTTGGATGATATAAAAATATATTTAGGGTAAATCGGGTGAGATGCCGCACCCCTTGTAGCTAGTTCATAGTCTATCCGCTAGATCGTAGCACAGGCGTGTCCATCTTTTCGGTTTTGAGTTTATGTTAATTGGGAAATTATTTTAATGTGATACTCTTGAATATTTTACTGGATACAGTTTAAAATCCAAGCTAAGTCTTACATTACGCACTCAAAAGTTTTTCTTAAGCTTTACTTGTGAGTTTATAAAGAGCCAATATTCGATTGAAGTGAAATATATTCGTGGATCTCTAGTGAGGTGATGAGTCGGTGTTTGATTTGTTTTCTGCTAATGGTGGCAACTGGGAGGGTGTGGCATCTCACCCCTTACTGAAAGGGAGAGACGTCACACTTTTAGTCAGGGTTATACGCCCCACTTTTAATTTCAATTATTTTTAAAACATAACATATTTAATAATAATATATATATGCAAGGAATGCGAAGAAAACTACTCTTTAACTTCCAAGAAATGTGATTGGTTGCGTTGCGCAACATGTAAGAGATGGATACATGAGGACTGCACTATTTTCGAAGATTTCTGTGTGGATTGTGGTCGCCAGAAAAGAAATAAACAAGGACTAAAGAATATATATTATTATTCTTTTTTCATTTGTATTTTTTTTTTTTTTTTTTTCATAATTTGAGAATAACTTTTCCCCACACTGCATAGTTTTACAAATATATTTATTTCTACTTTTATACAGTATAGTTTTTAATTTAATTTTAACCCAATACACACTTAACATATTTTATTGTCTTGAAATAAGAACTAGTCAAATATACTGTATTTATATACACCAGGGGTCGGCAACCTGCGGCCTTTTGCAACTTTTTGCGCGGCCTTCAAAAGGTGAACTTACAATTGTTAGTCTGATTTTTTTTTTTTAGACTATTCAGGCCTCTCCAAAATCAAGAAAAATAAGATACTTGGCATCAAAAGCGAGAAAAATAAAGCAAAAACCATTCTCTCTTTCAAGCTCTGGAAATATTGAAAAATAATTTTATTTTGTTTTGTTGTTACATTTGAATGTGCGGCCCGCATAAAAAATTTATTTTGAAAATGGCCCGTCGTCCGAAAAAGGTTGCCGACCCCTGATTTACACTATGGGCTTCAGAATAATGGTTTTAAATCTCTCCTCGATTTACCCTATATCTTCACATTAAAATACCGGCTTTCTCAGCAGGATGTATTCTGTACAGGAAGAAATAAAAATTCAATTTTGACCCCGATCAAGATTTGGTCCCTTTTCAGGTGGACCCGGTATATATATTTTTTATATAAAAAAGAAAATGAAAAAGGTATGGCCACTCCGAATATTAATAAATAAAATGTTGTATGTAATATTCTATTCCTATTTATTTATTATTTAACATTATAATAGAGGTCTATTAATATAAAATAATTTGACCTATTTATTTAATTGGTTATTTTAAAATAATATGGTAACGCCAGATTGTGTTTAAAGAACAAAAAAATTGGTGTTGACATTAAATGATGTCCATCTAATTAATACGCCATGTTCTTTTAAATAGGAGCATCATCATCATAAAAAGATGACTGAGGGGTGGAGGGGGGGGGGGAGGGGAGGGAGGGGGAGGGGAGGGGAGGCAAGCGCTGCTGACCTATAATTAAAATGAATCCTCTCTCTCTACATATCCACTCTGTTTAATTTTATTATATAATAATAAGATAATCAAATAAATTGTTTTTAGTTAACAACAACAAGCCTGGCATGAAGCTTTAAATCATTTATTACAATGTATTGTTGTTGTTGTTGTTGTTGTTGTTTCAGTATGAAAATGCTGTTTTATTTTATTTATTTATTTATGCAATGATTTTGTTTATAAAATAAATCTAAATCGCTCTGGATTGGATTAACCTTATTTTATTGAATGATGATTTTTTTTTTATCTTCGTGATATATAAATGTTTGATTTTTTTAAAAATCTTTTCGACATCTGAGGCCATTTAGACTTATTAATAGATTTTTTATCAGACTGGGATCCGAACTCATAGGGGGGAAAGAAAAACAATTTTTTAATAAAAAAAAAATCTCAATTAAAAATTCAGAGTATAAAATACAATTTTTTTTAAGATTTCGTCGACGTTTCGGAAACGAATCATCCCCATCTTCAGCCTTTCAATTCTTGGTCAGTGGCCACTTAAAAAAAATACGGCTCAGGCACGAATTGTAAGCATTTGTTATTTGGACCCTGTTACGCATTAGCGTGTCAATGGAAGCTGAAGATGGAATGATGCGGTCTCGAAACGTCGGCAAATTCTAAAAACATTTTTGTTTTCTATTCTGAGTGCCTTCTACTTTGCAGCTCCTCTGAATGATCGCTCAGCCCCTGAATCTATTCGTTTCGAACATAATTAAAATTTGTTCTTGGAGAGGTGCAAAAGGCGAAAGGCGAGGGGCTCTGATCCCCTTGTAAAATGTATATATCTACAGTATTTCTACATTTCCATTAGCATAAACGATAAAGTAGTAAAAAAAAAGGAAAATATTTTCATATAAAAAAATCTCTCGGGGACCATAAAAATATAAAAATTCAGGAATGACTTTCCCAAAACTTTCTTGTATATTCTTTTGGAACTACGTCTGTGTGTGTGTGTGTGTGTGTGAACACGATTGTTAAAAATAGTTTTGGCCTATATATTTCGCCAACTGACTGACAGACTGACACTAATATCTGAAAATGTTATTTCCGAACTCAAAGGATGTCTGTCTGTCTGTTGGTCTTTATGAGTGGCCAGTGACGGGGTTAATGAATGAGTTTCTTTATTTATTACTGCATCTTTTCTTTTTTCTTTGATTGGATTACGTCAGTACGTACGTAAGGTGTTCTATTGAAATGTGACCAGAAGGGACAAATTAAATTGGGATTTTATAAGTAGAAGAATATTAAGGGATTTCAAAACAGCTAGTAATATTATTTTCTCAGCTGACGTTTTGATCCGGGTGTGGACCATCTTCAGAGCTATGAATCAATGATTATGTTATCACAAACTCGATTCCAACCCTTAGGTCAATAGGTTCGTCACCAACGGGATGTGTCTTCACCGAAGGTATCTCTTTTTCTTCATCGTTACTGATAACGAGGCCAAAAATCAACTCGTAAAGCGCTTTTCATTCCCATTTCATTATAATTATTTTAATGGCCAAATGAAAGATTCAAATAAATGAATCTCCGCATAGATATATTTATTTATTTATTTTTCATCATTTATAAAAGAAGAGATTTTGCCCTTTTGTTTAATAATACCCTGTAAAAAAGTTTTTTTTTTTTTTTTCTTTTTTTTTTAAGCCCTAAATGACCTCGAAGCGTTGATAATTATCATGTAGCCAAATGCAACAGCTGACATTGACTTTGGCCATGAATGGCTTTGAATTCTTTAATTGCAGGGACTGCAGCGCAGCTAATAGAAGTAAATGTGGGAGGAAGGGTATTGGTGAGTCCAAAAAAAGTTTATTTGTCATGTTAAGACAGCAGTGAGTAGCTAACGTTGGCACGCCATGGCGTGAGCCATCAGGTCCTGAAGATGGGTAAGAGCAAGCTCTCGAAACGTTGCCTTAGGAAACAAATTTGTTGGGGGCGGAAATTTTTTCTTATTTTCGCTTTGTCTGTTCTGTCTGGATAATAGACAACACCTGCTGTTAGACTCTTCATGCCTGGTAATTTGGCTGGTAAATCGAGACGTTTATTTGCATTAAAACGAGACAAAATTCGATCCATTTACAGGTAATACTTTATTTGAGGTTCAAACTTGAATATCCCTTTGATTATCCACTTTAGCAAAGAGTGAAATTGTTTTATTTAATACTAGTCGCGCCGTCCGACCTCGGTGGGCTTAGCGACTAGGCATCATATCAAATTGTATTTAGAAATTAGGAGAAGTTGTCCAAACTCAGCGTGGCAGACAAGACAGGCAGACGGATATTAGCGAATTATATA
>JAKCPI010010604.1:0-23562 GCA_023213315.1 Euborellia annulipes
ATAGTCACTGATCTTTTTAAATTGATGTCTTTATAAGATTATTTAAAAGAAAAATTATATTAATGGTATGATAGTGTCTTATGTGAAATATCATTATTTTTCAATATTATTTTAAAAATCTGGTGTGACCGGACGTGAAAGTTGTGTCTGCACTTGTCAAACCAGATTTTTTTGTATTGACATATATTTTATTTAGTTTCCGACGTACCGTACATTTGAATTAAAGATATAAAATTTATAAACATAGAAAAAATCCTGGTGAGCCTTGGTGTTGTTGCTAGCGTGCTGGCCTCAAGGGTCGCGGGTTCCCAGGAGGTCCGATGATTATAAGCCATTTAGATACCAAATGCCTGGACGGACCCCAAGGGTGGATACAAGGGGGGCAAAGGGGGGTTATTACTCCCCCCCCACCCCGAGATTTGAGAAAAATATTTTTTTTTTGGGAATTAAATTTTATTTTGAATATAAAATCTTAAAAATTAGTATTTAAGATTTGTATTTATATTCTGGTAAATAAGTACAGAATGCACCTTTAAATTACTGAAAGTAAGAAAAAATTGTGTGCTGCGCGACCAGTCACACCAGATTACCCCCCCGCCCCGAGAAACTTCTCTGGATCCGCTCTTGCTGGTCCCTCAATAGATATATTAAGTTGCCGAAAAGACTTTGTGTGTGTTTGTGTGTGGGAAAAAAGTGTGTAAAAAAAAAAAAATAAATAAAAATAGAAAATATTTATATTTTGTTATCATGCCGACCATTTCCCCTTCTTTTCTTATGGAGTTCTTGAGTAAAGTGGCTTCAAACAATTTTGAGAGCAAAATGGTAAAAAAATAGGATAAGCCGATGCTAAGAAAATTAATTGAATTGAATAATTTATTTTTATTTTTGATAATTTCTTTTTACGAGGATAAGGGAAAGGTTAAAAAAAATATTTTTTGAACTTCTTTGTCTGTTCTGTTTCATTTTTAAAATCATTTCCGATAATCAAGAAGAGATTTGAAATTTTACTTATGTCTCAACTTTTTTATGCAATTATTTTTTTTTTGATTAGTTCTCTCTTATCAAGAAAATATCAAAATGTTTTTAATTTCGGTTTATAATTTGTAGTAGTTTTTGTTTAGCAAAAAAATTTTAAAAAAAATATTTTAAAAGTTCTAAGCATTTTATATTAATTAGATAATTCAGGCAGTTCAAAACTATATAGTTTTTCGGGAACGTGTTTGGGAGTCAAATTTATTGAGAATCGCTGATCTTATTAAAATCATTTTAATATTTAGTCATTTTCAAAATTTTTTTGATAATATCTTTTTTTAAATTAAATTACAATAAAACCAAGAAATGAATGAACGTCAATGAATATCAATTAGAATGAAAGCGGAAAATCAATAATGAAATTAATTTGACGATTGATTCCATAAAAAATAAAATCCAATGAAGGCAGAAAAATTATATTATCAATTGAATAGAATTATGCTTATTACATTATCATGTATAGAATCCAATCAATTAATTATATTTCATGCGATTTAAACTCAACTTTAGATTTTTATAAATTTTGAATTACTTTGATTTATAATTTACAATTGATAAAATTTCTCCGTTTTTTCTTTTATGAGAATTAATTATCTCTTGAATCAGGGTGTTTCTGAAATGTCGAGGTTCATCATTTTTTTTTTTGCAATGTTCTCTCCCAACACGGTCGTTATATTAACTGGATGTCATTTGCAATCAGGAGGCATGATGGCAGGATTGTGTCGGACACCGGTGGCCATATGGGTGAATTTAATTAAGGTCCGTGTGTCCAAGGGCTCAAGGAGGTAACCAGAAGGCAGGTCCAGCCCAGGATGCAGCAGCTGACTGAATGACTGACCAGAAACCCTCTCCCACTCCTACACTCTCTCTAATACGCCGCTAATGGCGGGCGGTATGGGTGAATTTGACAAAAATTCAATATGAGGTAAAAATGACCCGCGCTTACATCTGTCTGTCTGCATACACAACCAATACCATCTGTCATCTTTGAGAAATGGAGAGAACAAAAGAATTTTCCCCTTTTGAAACCCGAAAATGGTCAACTGGTCATTTCATATTTTCGTAAAAGATTAAGCAAAAAGAGAGAGAGGGAGAGATAGGCGACCTAAAAGAGAGAGAGAGGGTGTTTGCACGACAAATAAAACCACAAGAAGAAGGTCCTGAGAAGCCCATAAATCATCTTTAATCGCTCAGCCGAGCATACTCAAGTTTAATTAACTAAATGTGCTCATGATTCCATCTTAATTCCAAAGACTTTGATAAGTTGAGCAAATAGAGGACAGATTCTCTCTCTCTTGGCCTCTTTAATACAAACTAGAAACTGGAATACCGAATGATGACGTGTTTATGGCTAATCTTAAAATGAAATCTTGACAGGGATGATTTCTTCAATTATAGATTTTCCATTTTCGAGAAGAGAAATTTTCCGTTTGCACATTCTTACTGATAGTATTAAAATTACATTTTATATTATCTGCGAATTTAGAAACTTTTCTTAATTGACCAAAATTTGTTATCGGAATACTGTATCAAATTCTCGTTCACACCATACAAGTGTTATTTGGTTTGTTTGGCAATATTTAATAAGTTGTGAAATGTATAGATGTAATTTATTTTTCATTAAAGATGGGTCATTTGTTAAAATTCATCTACGTTAATTAAAGAAATAGATAGGTGGCCGGTAACCAAGGGAAGAAATAAGGCTGCTTTCACATTATACGATTTTGCCCGTGCGGCAAAAACCCGTACTGCTGTAGGTGGGAAGAAATGTATGATATCTTTCACATTATAAGGCAACAGTAAAATGTCGCTGCCGTGTCGTGCAGCGGTGCCTTGCCACTGCAATTGACGGTTGCCGTACGGCAAGTACAGTGAGGGACAATATTGAGTTCCACCCATGCGTTTTCTACTTGTGATTTTTCATTGTTTTTAAAAAAATATTATAACTTTCATGGTTCAAACCTACAAAATTTCCAATAAAGTTTTTTATTTTCTTTTATTTTTTCGCTCTTCTATCAGCATGTCGCGTTACAGGCCGTAACGTCATAGGCCGTGGCGCTGCAAGCCATGACGTCACAAGCCGTGACGACAAAAATATGAAAGTTGAAATTTAATATATCATATGACGATTTATAAAAAAATAATTGTGTGATTTAATTATTCAATTTTTAAAATGATAAAATATAATTTTTAAATTAATTAAAATCTTCAATTACTAAATAAATATTGTTCTCAGTTTTTAACATGCCTCTATTGATTTCCCATTTTCATTCATCATTTTACAATTATTAAATTAAGATCAAAGACGCGATTTTGATACCCTTAATTGAATAATTTTCTGAAAATTTTCAGTTAAACGCCTACGATCCGAAAAAAAGTTTCACTTGTATCGTGGTTCCATAAAACCACACAATTATTTTATTTTATTTTTTTTTATTTTGAAATTGGCCCCGGATGCCCGACAATGGCGAAATCTCGATTTGGCCAGTTAAAATTGCGATCTTAGAGATCTTGAAGATGGATCTTGATTTTCTTTTATAAAAACAATGAAATAATCTCAAGTAGAAAAAGCATGGGTGGGACTTAATATTGTCCCTCACTGCACGTAGTCTTCACGCATAAACAAAAACAAATTGAATGGATGGCCATCTACAAATGGTCACGCCAAAAAATTGCAATGTCAATACAAATACAGTCACGGCTAAAACTAGTACGGTTTTTCACCGCACGGTCACAACCGTATAGGCTGTAAAAGCAGCCTAAAAAATTTTAGTTTACCTGAGTTGCAAAGAGAGCCACGCGAGTGGCTCAAGCAGGCCACACGCAGTTGTCTAGAAGGACATGTCGCTCGCGTGCCCTGCTCTATCTGACTCTTGTGTGTGTTTTTTAGTCTTTTAGACATCTTAGGCCATATAGACTTTAACAATACTCAAATTACGATTTACTATATAGTATTGATTAAAAAAACTAAAATTTTTTACTTTGGTCGTGTGGTCTTACGCATTTTATTTATGCTTTCCGAAAGATAAACTGGCAAATTATAAATACCGATTGGATATAAAATATTAATAAAATAATTTTATGAAGTGTTTATTGTATGTGGGTTTTAATTCACATGAATCGTATGAAAAATTTCATTAGCTCATTAGGTAAAATTGGTTGATAAAATTGGCCAGAGTGCCTTAGAAGCGTTTGTGTTAATAAGTGACGATTAATTTATTAACTATTTTGATATAAATAATTTTTTTTTTCTTAATTTGTAGGTCTTCTCTACACAAGGGCGGATACAGGGGGGGGTAAAGGGGGTAATTACCCCCTCCTGAGATTTGAAAAAATACTTTTTTTCGAAAAAAAAATGTATTTTTAATGTAAAAATTTTAAAAATTTGATTTGTATTTATATTCTGACAAACAAGTACAGAATGCGCCTTTAAATTACCGAAATTAAGAAAAAAATGTGTGCTGTGCGACCAGTCACTCCAGATTACCCCCCCCCCCCCCCCCGAGAAACATCTCTGGATCCGCCACTGTCTCTCTACATTCTGGCTCCAAAATTTAGTCAAGAAAATCATGCTATATTATCTTTTTCTTGGACAATACTTTATAAAATTATTTATTATTCAAATACGGTATTTAATAAACAATCTGTATCCATATTTTGTTATTTTGCCATCCTGATGAATAGAGTAATTAGCAAAACGTCGAAATAAAAATATATTTCTTTTATTTCAACACTATTACCCGTATTCTTAGTCATTGCTTGAGGAACAAGGAATCCTTATGCCTTTGTAAATGTACAGATATAAGGATTTTTTCTTCCTCAAGGAACGACTATGAATACGGGTATATATGTAATAATAATTAGTTTTAAATCATATTGAGGATGAATTTATTTTTAAAAAAATGCGATGGATTTTTTTACTTTCTCGTATGAGAGAGAAAGTTATGTAATCGTAAAAAAATTCGACTTCGAGATTTTGATGTTTCTCCACGTTTTAGACCTCCCTGAGTCCAAAAAAACCATTTTTGGCATTATGTCGTGTGTGTGTGTGTGTGTGTGTGTGTGTAAACACGATTGCTTAAAAACCAAAGCAGCTAGATCGATGAAATTTGGTATATGCTCCTACACTAAAATTGTAGATTTCTATCAACTTTTGAAGTTTAAAAAACGTCACTTGGAGTGTACTTTACTTAAAAAGTTTTTTCAAAAATTTGGAAATTTTCAATTTTTTGTTATAAGTATGATAAAATGCTCTATTTTAAAAAGTTTTTTTGATTCTTTGACATTTTTTTCGAAAACTAAATAGCTTTTGGGAAATAATCAAAGAAGAAATAGAAAATAATTCGTTAATTTTGATAAAAAAATCAAAACAAAATCATAAAGGTGTCATTAAAAAAAGGGGTAAATATAAACAAATTCATTTGTTTCACAAATTCATTTGTTTATATTTACCCTTTTTTTAATGACACCTTTATGATTTTGTTTTGATTTTTTTATCAAAATTAACGAATATTTTCTATTTTTCTTCTTTGATTATTTCCAAAACTATTGAGTTTTCGAAAAAATGTCAAAGAATAAAACCTTTTTAAAAATAAGAGTATTTTATCATACTATAACTTAAAAAAAAATTGAAAATTTCAAAAATTTTTGAAAAAACCTTTTAAGTAAAGTCCTACTTCCAAGTGGACGTTTTTACTCAAAAGTGGATAGAAATCTACAATTTTAGTGTAAGGAGCATATACCAAATTTCATCGATCTAGCTGCTTTGGTTTTTAAGCCCAATCGTCTTCACCACACACACCCAGACGTAATTCCAAAAGAATATACGAGAAAGTCTCGGGGAAGTCAATCCCCATATTTTTTTAAATTTTAGTGTCAGGTAGCCCTATATCACTTACACAAATCAGGTCCTTTGTGTCTGGAAAATAAAACAAGAAAGCTTTATCTTTTTATTTCTTCTAATATTAAAAAAAATCTTGCTGCTACGTACTAGGGGGGTATAATAATAAATCGATCAAACTCCCGCTACCCTTTCCTTCCCCCAATATCTGGGTTTGAAAAAACACTATAAAAATTCAGAAAAATTTAATTTAGAGTATAAATAAAATATTTTATTACCTCAGGAAATGGTGAAAAAAGTAATGTTTTGCCCTCGTAACTATTTATTTAACAAAATAAAATAAATATTTTTTTTTTTCAAAATTTTACGATTAGACATACCCAAAGTGCGACCCTAAAAACTGGGTATTTAAAAAAAAATTAGGAAGAGTAAGTACTGGAGCAGCGAAAACAAAGCTTTTGGATGCCAAATGCGGAAGAATCCTTCTTCAGTCCTTATTGGGTTAAATATAATTTAGGCACAAAGTCGTGAAGACGGACAAATAAAATTCGTCGGAAACGTCCCTTCGTCATTTGCCGTCCAAAGTTTTTGCTGCTCCTGTACTTGCTCTTCGTTATTACAAACATCAAAAGCCATTTCTCTCCAGATAAAAAAACGAATTTCACTTGGGATTAAAGTGAAACTTTTATTTGATCCTCTCAAATTTTTTCGCTCTTCTATCAGCATGTCGCGTTACAAGACGTCAAAGGCCGTGATGATACAAGCCATCATGACGTCACAAGTCGTGACGACAAAAATAGGAAAGTTGAAATTTAATATATAGGCCTATGACTAATTATAAAAAAATAATTGTGAGATTTAATTATTCAATTTTTAAATTGATAAAATATAATTTTTAAAATAATTTAAAATGATTCAAATCTTCAATTAGGCTACTAAATAAATATTGTTCTCAGTTTTTAACAAGCGTCTATTGATTTCCCATTATCATTCCCATTTTCCAATTATTAAATTAAGATTAAAAACGCGATTTTAATACCCTTAATTGAATAATTTTCAGTTAAAAGCCTACGATCCGAAAAAAGTTCCACTTGCATCGTGGTTTCATAAAACCACACAATTATTTTTTTTCTTATTAATTTACTTGGAGAGCTATATTTTAAATTTTATAAAAATTTACCATTTCAGCATCCTATTGGTAATCTTCTTCTCATGTCACATTCAATTTTATATTCTCTTAACTACAATATTTACATATAATAGTACAAGAAAAGTATTGTGATATTATCGACGGAAATCAGTGGCGTAACCAGGGGGGGGCGAGGGGGGCTCGAGCCCCCCCCGCCTCAGGCGCATCGAGACCTTGGCGCCCCCGAAACCGGCATAGGCGCCCTACAGCTTCTAAGATATAGCCCAGCGAATGTGATTTTATCATATTCTTTTCATCGATTGTCTTAAAAAATTGATTGTTTTCTTTTAAAATAATATTACAACTTGAAATCTACTATTTTAAAAGAATTTAATTCCAAAAATAATAAATAACGTATATAGATAATTTTTTTAGGCATGAAGGAATTGAGCTATGAGACTGAAATGTTATATTTAAGTTAAACAACCCCCGGGACCGTGAAAATAAGCTTTTAATCAAAATCGGCCAAAAAGTACTAGTATTTTACTGATGTAGTTTTTCATTTTTTTTCGATCTTCTCAAAATGAAAGGGCTTTTACCATTCTTCAGGCCCGCCCGAGCCCGCCCGGAATTTTTTCAAACCCGCCCATTCCCGCCCCAGATTTAGTGAATGAATGAACCAATGTCTAGCAATTTTTAAATAAAATTTCATTTGCATGCCCGTCCGCCCGAACCCGTTTATTTAGACTTGCTGGTTCGGATCCCAGGCAGTCCGATGATTTTATTTAAGCCATTTGAATACCAAATGTCAAAGTCAAAGTCTTATATGGCCTAAGTTGCCGAAAAGACTGTGTGCATGTGTGTGTGAGTGTGAGTGGGAAAAAAGTGTGTGTTAAAAAAAAACATGGGGAATGACTTCCCCGAGACTTTCTCGTATATTCTATTGGAATTACGTCTGGGTGTGTGTGTGAACACGATTGCTTAAAAACCAAATCATTCCCATTTTCCAATTATTAAATTAAGATTAAAAACGCGATTTTAATACCCTTAATTGAATAATTTTCAGTTAAACGCCTACGATCCGAAAAAAGTTTCACTTGCATCGTGGTTTCATAAAACCACACAATGATTTTTTTTTCTTATTAATTTACTTGGAGAGCTATATTTTAAATTTTATAAAAATTTACCATTTCAGCATCCTATTGGTAATCTTCTTCTCATGTCACATTCAATTTTATATTCTCTTAACTACAATATTTACATATAATAGTACAAGAAAAGTATTGTGATATTATCGACGGAAATACACATATTCAGATAGCAAACCCGTCTATGTCTGTTCTTGTTTTTACTATCATTTAACATTTAATTAAATGAGAATGGCTTCGGATCTATTCATTCAAAATTAAGGGTTCCTTTTCCAAACGGGATGATTAATTCCCGGTTATTTCTTTAAAAAATTTATTTATACAAATTCCCATCCGCTACACTTTGCATGTTCAAATATAATTAATTCATGTTAGTTGAAATATTTCTCTTGTATCTCGGCAACCACAAGCGAGTGATAAGAGAAGAATGGATCTCCATTTCAAGCAAACCAATGGGGAAAACAAGAATCTAAATTTTTCTAAAAAAAAAAAAAAAAGTAGGCAACAAACAACAAAAGTGAAAAAATAAACAAACATTTTTTTCCTTAAGTAGAAAACTTTTTAATGGATAAAATGTTTTAGTCTTAAAAAACGAGATCAAAAACTAAAAGAAAAAAATCTGGTGTGACTGGTCGCTCAGCATACAACTTTCTCTTACTTTCGGTAATCGAAAGTTGTATCCTGTACTTGTCACACAGGATTTTTTGTATCGACATATATTTAGTTTAAGCCGATTTATATTAAATTTTTTTTTTTAAACACTCACACTTTTTTCTCATTCACACTCACATTCACACACACATACATACAGACTTTTCGGCAACTTAGGCCATTTAAGACTTTTACGATAACCTTTATTTAATAATATATATTTATTTGGGGTCCAGGCATTCTTATTTAAGCCATATGGCATCCAAATGCCTTAAATAAAATCATCGGACTGCCTGGGGTCGAACCCGCGACGTTCGGTATACGAGGTTAGCACTCTAACCCCTACACCAAGCCCCGAGGGCTATTTTTTTAACCCTTTTCGGCTACTGAGGTTATTTAGGGGTATGACTTTATTATATATTGATATATTTTTAAATTACAAAGTATCGATGGTTACCGGGGGACGTTCCACACGCTGATTGCTCTGGGTCACCAATCCCGAGCTTTCGCCGCGCTTGGCATTGCTTAACTGCAACGATTGTGGTGAATGTTGCTCTTCTCCGTTGCCAGGCCCCCCCCCCCCCGAGGGCTATATTAAAACTCAAGATGTAAAATTTATAAACATGGGAAAATATTTATATTTTGTTACCATGGCTCCTATCTTTCCTATGAAGTACAAGTTTAATGTGTGCTTCAAAAAATTTCAAGGACAAAATAAGAATATACATTTTAAAGAGCATCTAAAAAATAATTGATTTTTTAATTCTAATCAATTCGTTGGGAATTTTGAGAAAATCAAAAAAAAACTGAAAAAGTGCATCAGTAAAGTACTAGTACTTTTTGGCCGATTTTGTTCAAAAGACTCAGCGGGGTGCCTAACTTAAATATAAAATTTCAACATCCTAGCTCTTTTGGTTCTTGAGATATTTTGTTCACAGGCATACAGACAGACGTGTATATCTATCAAAATCTCGACAATTTTTGACATGAATCCAATTTTTTCTAAATATATATATTAACTTATATAGGTAAGAGAAAGTAAAAAATTGTAATAGAGATATAAGGGCAATTCTTTGTTTTCGATAATCATTTTAAATTCGACACTTCAAATAATACAAAATTCTCAGCTGTCAACAAAATCACTCCCTATTCTTTCATTTGAAACCCCCTAACAAAAGTAGGATTTTTTAGCCTGCCAAATTTTAGGTGCGAACCTTTCCTTTTCCCGGAAGAGCTTTTGTTTTTCGACATTGATTGTTTTTTAATCCTGTCTCACTTTCCCAGTTAATTTGCCCAGTTCCTTTATTCTCTTTTTACTATTTTTTCTCGTTCCAGGTGAGCATTCAACTTCGGAACTTATCTCTCCTCCTCTCCATCAAAAAGATAAAAAAACACTTTTATTTCTTTTGTAAACTGGGTAAAAAAGAAACTCTTTGTAGATAATTAGTATGATTTACAAGAAATTAGTTATGTGTTATGAAAGAGGCCATCAACGAAATAATTATAATAATAATAATCTCTTCGACAGAAAGGTCTTAATACTATAAAGAAGTTAGAACCAATTGGATACCAAATGGCTTAAATAAGAATGCCTGGACCCCATATATGTATATTAAATCAATAACGGTTATCGTAAATGTCTTACATGGCCTGAGTCGCCGAAAAGACAGTGTGTGTGAGTGTGAATGACAAGAAGTTAGAAGGGTGATATTGGTTAGGTTGAAGTACAGTCTGTGCCACAATGCCATGAACACATCAGGTATTGTGGCGCCGACTGTACCGCTCCATCTCCCCCATGAGCAGATTCCCGCCCTTGAATAAAAAAAAAAATAGAATATATTATCGTTAAATAAATGATATAAAAAGTGTTTTTAGTTAACAGATAAATATAAAACCCCCCGTATATTTAACGAGATAGATTGATAAGAGAAATTAAAATTCATTAATGAATAAAAAAAAAAAAAAATAGGTTAGGGTTGAAATGAGATTTCACAACAAATGAGGGTCTGTTCTGTAATCAAAGTTGTTAAGCCGATAACAGGGATCAAATGACGGTGATAAATGCGGCTGAAATTTATCAAAAAGAAACAGAAGGGGAGTAAAAAAAAAAAAAAAGGAAAATTATTTGAAGCTATTTTACTGGACCTTTAGTTAAATCTATTTTATTTATTAATGATAAAACTTGTTTCAATTCTAAATTATAGGCCTCGATTATCAAATTTTTATTTAATTAAAAGGTAAATCAGTGTTTATATAACTTTGATTTGAATAAATGGTACTATTAAGGTGCGCGACTCGTGGTGCTAATTTTGGGAGATTCGAGCGGCCACAGTTTTGAAGCTATCGACCTCAAATTTTTTTAAAATTAAAGCTATTTAAAATATCTACAACTTATAGAAGCCCTTTTTTTTGATTTTCGAAAAAATAATTTTTTTTTTTAGATTAATCGCATTAAATAAAAGATATTTTAAAAAAATTCGCTTTATATCTTATAGAAAATTAAATTAGTAATTATTGTGTTAAAAAATAATTAATTTTTTACCATTAATTAATTAGCTGGAATCTTTCAAATGAAATGAAATAAATCCCTATGGGAAAAACTAACGCCATCTCTTGCCGCCTAGAGTAACTCGGTAGTGAATCGTCTTCTAACGGCTTTTCGAGACGCGCACCGTAAAATATGCTATTAAATTACTATATTTATTAGAAACAACACAACGCCCGCACGAAACTGGTGGTTTAGATTTTGCGTAATAATTCTAAATCACTTAAAAATTGAATTTTATCATATATTAATACATATGTGTATCAAATACCTTTATTCATTTAAAACTATTCTTTTTTTTTGTTTTAGATGCTTCTTCTTCCACCTTTGGAGCGTGTTAAAAAAATTCTCCACAATTTCATCTTCTTTCTAATAAAAGAGTCTTCAAAACACTCAAGCTCCAAGCATACATCACAGTGAGGGGTAAGTCAATAGTTTTTTTTTTAAAGGAGGCTTCAGATACTTCATAAATGAATGATGGATGGCCATCAAGAGAAAAAAATTCTTCAATAATACTTTTCTTCTTTGTTATTGCTTTTAGGACTTTTTTATTCTATAAATATTTAAGAAAATCAAAATAATTAAATCTGTAAATTTGTATTCGGCATGCCCTGCCACAGTCAAATAGCCGAGTGCGGTACTGTGATTTAGGACATGCCGAGTACAAATTGGCAGATTAATGTTTCGACTTGCGACAGTTCCTATTTTTTTTCGGCTGTTTGAATTTATAAAATTGGTTGATTTATAAAATTTTTAAAATGTTTTGAATTGTTCTGGAGAAGTTTTAATTTTTTTTTTTTTTATTATAACAAAACACTACACTTTTTTCCCACTCACACTCACATACACACAGTCTTTTCGTCAACTTTTAGGCCATATAAGACTTCTACGATAACCGTTTTTAATGAATATATCTATTGGGGTCCAGGCATTTCTATTTAAGTCATTTGGTATCCAAATGGTTTAAATAAAATCATCGGACTGCCTGGGCTCCAAACCGATATAGAAGTCAGGAGCGCTACCAACTACCCCAAGCTCGAGGGCACGTTTTAATTTGAAATGTCGATAATACTCGTTTGCTATTTGAAACAGTTATTTACATGAAAACCAAAATATTAAACTCGTATTAAGGTATGTAAAATTATTATGGGAGTTTTTAATTTCAGACCACATTTTGTTATTAATTATTTATTAAAAATCTAAATACTGTACAACGTTTCGTCTACTTCTTCTGCAGTCGTTTTCAAATACTATGCACTTGCTCCAACTCAAGTGAACTAACGATTAGTTAGTTTATAAAATTTATAAAATGTTTTGAATTAAATTCTTTATCTGCACAGTATTTGAAAAGCATTGCAGAAGAAGTAGTCGAAACGTTGTACAGTATTTAGATTTTTAATAAATAATTAATATAAAATATGGTCTATAATTAAAAACTTCTATACAGTGGCGTCATTTCAACTTTTTCTTGGGGGGGGGGGGTACTCGAATTTGGCCAAAACATATTTAATTTAATTAATTGTTTAATTTTGTACAGTTTGTATACTCGTAGATGTATTTTGGAATATTTTATTTAGAATAATATAAAATTTTATAAAAATCAGAGCCCTTGGGGGGGCAAATGTCCCCTCCCGCCCCCCCCTCCAAATGACGCCACTGCTTCTATATAAATAATACAAACCACAAAAGCTTTAATAAATATAGAAGTAAAAATAGTTCTTTTTAAATTAAAAAAAAAAAAAAAAAATTGTGTTCTAATAATCTTCATCTTCTTATCTGTAAAAATGTGATTAAGCAAAGATTAAGGAAGGAATAACAAGATTATATCAAAAGTGAAAATTTGTTTTATTATTTATAATTATTACATGTTTACTAATTATTATTTATATTACGATAATTGATAGTATTGTTTTTACGTCTTCTTGATTACATGAGGCAAGTCGTATTTGCCCCGAATACATTTTATTTTCACACCTGGCACATCTTGCAAACGACCGACGCGACACAACACGATATTATGCTCCTTAAAAAGAAAAAAAAATCATAAATTATTTATTGGAGACATTTTGGAAAATTTTATTGTTTAATCAGATTAATAGTAGCTAGGTTAAATATGTACAAGTAGAGATTAAATGAACAAATATCTTTTCTATTTTGCTAAAGATTAAATATCTAATTTTGAGTCAATTTTAAAGGGTTAATATTTATTTGTTGAAATTACATTTTCTCTTCCGAAAGTGGACTCTTTCAGTGGCCAATCTTTCTATATTTTTTTAACTCGATATCAATAAATCAAAAGTAAACTATATTATTGTTCAATAATATTTATTCGAAGTCTTAAGAAATTAAAATACATTATTAATTGAATGTTTCAATGCCTAAAAAGTCGCCGTTCACCGAAATAATTTAAATATTCTCATCTCCTACCTGTATTTTATACAATATATTTTTAAAATCAATAATAATAAGATGTAGATGTCAGTCAAAATGGATTTCATGGGCTCAATTAAATTTCTAGATACCAGGGTATATCGGAGAAAGATGAAAATAAAAATCTGGAGATGATATTCAAGCCAATTTATTTGGATTTTCACCACCCCCGCTATATGTCAACGTTTCGGAGCTCAAACGACTCCTTCTTCAGGAACTTATAGTTAACAAATTAAAAGTACATGAATATCTTACAATGGTTTTAATATAAATGACATTATTAAAAACCATTGTAATCTAAGATATGTACTTTTATTTTGTTAACTATTGTAATATAAGGTCCTGAAGGAGTCGTTTGAACTCTAAAACGTTGACATATATCACCGTTATAATGGCTTGAATATCATCTCCAGATTTTTATTTTCATCCTTCTCAATTTTTTTTTTTTTTTTTTTTTTTTTTTTTGTTTTTCGCCCCCCATCCTTCTCAATAATATCCACCAGGCTGTCCCCTATCTTAACCTGATTTCTAGGAGTTTTATTGAAATTTGAATTCAGTTTAATTTTGAACCTTTTATTCATCCTCCTATTATAATATAAAAAATCTGGTGTACTCTTCGCACATCACTGTGTCGACATATTTTTAGTTTTCGGCAGTTCAAGATGTCAAATTTAACAATATGTGAAAATTTTAAAAATTATTTTATTACCATTTCTTCTATCTCTTCTAAGAAGTACAAGAGTAGTGTGCTTTAAACAATTTTGAGGACATAATAAGAATATATTATAGATATTAAAGAGCATCTAAAAAATAATTGATTGATTAATTTTTTTAATCAAAATCGTTAGAGCGAATTTTGAAAATATCAAAAAAACTGAAAAAGTACATCAGTAAAGTGCTAGTACTCTTTGGTTAATTTTATGATGTTGTTCTTTATACAGTAACCCACTGGCCGGGGGCTACGCCCCTGGACCCCCTTGCTGAGCAAATGCATCAAATTTATTCTTGCCACTGTTTGGAAATTTTCCAATTTCCCTCTCTGACTTAAATTTTAAATTTCACGCTCCACCTTCTGTAACTCTAGCCAATCAGCGTCCTGATCGGCACAGCCGGAAGCTAGCCGCTAGCGCTTTATATATAGTAATGAAATGATTATTATTTTCAAAATTTAAACAGAAAAACAAAGTATTAAAGTTAAAGTGTGAACGGAAATAATACTTAGGGTAGGTTCTCTATTTGTGGACTATACTATTGTAGTAATTTAAATTTTTTATTATTACATATGTTTTTTAAAATCTGTCTATGTGATACATATAAATTAGTGAAATATCTTCACGAATTTAATTTCCCGAAGATAAACGACTCAACGTATTTTTTCCTATAGAAAATAGCAAAGTTTTCATAGTTCTCTAGGAAAAAATATTCATAGTAGTACTTTTATGAGCAATAATAAAAGGTGGTAATAAAAAATATTTTAGAATAAAAATAACATAAAATAGAGAAAAAGTTGGTATGACCAAGTGCCAAAAGAGCGAGAGAGAGAAAATCCATTTATATTAAATTTAAATATTCCCATTTTCATGACGATAAAATCCATTACACCTGGTAATAGGAGTTATCATCGATATAAAAACTATATGTATTTTTTTTTTATCTTTTTGATCAAAAACTTTAAATTATGAAATATACTAGCGGCAAGACCTTCTTACTGGTCTATTCGGCTAGTCAAGATACTTAACATTTATTAAAAGAATGGCAATTGATTGAAATTCGTTAAAAATGATGAAAGAATGTAACCTGAGTTGTTAAAATTAATATTTATATTTCAACCAGTCGGTTATGATTTGATTCATCATCAAAGCCATGGCTAAGCCTCATTAATTTGTTAGTAAAATTTTCTAGGAATAATTATTTAAACACAGCTTAAACAAGATAGTTGCAGTTTTTTGGAGATGGTGGTTTGGACGTTCCAGATCCCTCCCCCACCCAAAAAAAATAATAAATAAATAAAAAATATATTTTTACTTTCTCTTACCTATGTATATATATATATATATATATATATATAAAGAGAAAGTATTGGGGGATTCATGTCAAAAATTAGATGTCGAGATTTTAATGGATATACATGTTTTGAGGTGCCCTGAATCCAAAAAAGTGGTTTTCGCCACTTGGTCTGTCTGTGTGTGTGTGTGTGTGTTTTTGAACAAAATCGACCAAAAAGTACTAGTACTTTACTGATGTGCTTTTTCAGTTTTTATCGATTTTCTCAAAATTCGCTCCAAAGATTTTGATTAAAATTCAAAAATCAATTATTTTTTAGATGCTCTTTAAAATGAATATTCTCATTTTGGCATTGAAATCTTTTGAAGCATACTTTACTCTTGTACTTCATAGGAAAGATTGGAGAAATGGTTGCCATGGTAACAAAATATAAATATTTTCCCATGTTTATAAATTATAATTACAACTTGAATTCTAATATATCGGCGGAAACTAAATATATCTCGGCACAAAAAATCTGGGATGACAAGCACAGAACACAACTTTCGATTATCGAAGGTAAGAGAAAGTTGTGTGCTGTGCGACAGTCACACCAGATTTTTTTCTTGTTTTATTCAAAAAAGTGCACAGAGTAATAATGTTGTGATTTAAATAAAGAAGTTGATCTTCTTTACCTACAAGATGGCGGTCTTATCTCAATTTCGTTCATAATGGCGCTTGGTTCCTTTATGCATAACATCGTCCAATCATATCAATACAACCAATAATAATTTCTATAATGTTTTTCTAAAATTTATTTGCTATTGTTTTTTTTTTTTTATCATTATATTACTTTTAAATGCGATGTTTATAAAAAATTGTATGTAAAATAAAAATCGGAGGGCTGAATGGCTCCGTGCTACAGCCGAGAAATAAAGAAAAAAAAAACCAATAGAATAGACTATAGTAAGAATATAAAAATCTTTGTCCTGCCGGTTCCGCATATATTTTGATAAAAAGATATCTCTATTTGTCAATAAGATGCAAAAAATCCTATTTATATAAAATTTCAAAAACCCCACCTCCGATTTATAAACAATTTACTAATATAAAAGTTGATATAATTTTCTTAAATTAATTGAAATTTTTAAACAATTCCAAATAAAATTCCCTTTTCACCTCATTGAACCAAAAGAACAATTGTAATTAATCAGCCTCAAGAAAGGACTTTTTTTGGTTCAATAATGAAAAGAGAGAAAGATAAATGGGTAAAAAAAAAGGACAAAAATTGATTTAATTTATTAAAATTATATTGCGTTATAATAAAAATTTAAATTGATTGAATTATTCAAAACTTTCTCGTGTAATATCCGGATAAGAGCGAGAGAGAAAAGGAGTCCTTAAATAGATCATAATGTTACCTTTAACGGGGAAATCGCAATCAATTACCGTTTAAATTATTTTGTTTAACGCAATCACTTTGAAATCCGGAAAGTCAATAAGGGAATATAATATAAGCTCTTCTGTGGTTGAAGAGGGGCTATTAAAGGCCTCAAAGGAGGATAACAAAGGAATACATAAGAAGAAATTTATTCATGGAGAATCGGAAATTGATTTAATTTATAACCAGAAGACCCTAACATAAGCCACTTGAATTATTTTATTGTGATATTTTTTTCGACTTACTTAGAGGAAAAAATTATTTTAACAAACTACTAGCTTTGAAAATTCCATTTTTTTCTCTTTCAAAAATTTATTTTTGATTTAAAACCTAATTTCTAATGAACTTTATCATTTAGAGAGATTTTAATAAAATCACTTACTTAAGGTGCGCGTCTCGAAAACCGTTAGGACACGATTGACTATCGAGTTACTCGAGGCGGCAAGAGATGGCCTTAGTTTTTTCCATAGGAATACAAGGGATTTATTTCATTTCATTTGAAAGATTGCAGCTAATTATTTAAGGGTAAAAAATTAATTATTTTTTAACACAATGATTACTAATTTAATTATCTATAAGTTATAGAGCCAATTTTTTAAAAATATCTTTTATTTAATGCGATTAATCTGAAAAAAAAAAAAAAAAAAATTATTTTTTCGAAATTCAAAAAAAGGGCTTTTATAAGTTGTAGATATTTCAAATAGGTTTAATTTTAAAAAAATTTGAGCTCGGTAGCTTCAAAATTGTGGCCGCTGGAAACTCCCAAAATTAGGACCCCGAGACGAGCACCTTAAGTTAAGAGTTTTGAGCTGTGCTTGTCACACCAGATTTTTTGTGTCGACATATGCTGTATTTAGTTTATGACAGTACGGTACATTTGAATTCAAGATATAATAACATTGCAATCATTTATCCTATTTTTCATATGAAGTACAAAAGTAAGGTGTGCTTCAAAATATATCAAAGGCAAAATGAGAATACATATTTTCAAGAGCATCTAAGAAATAATTGATTTATGAATTTTAATCAAAATTGATTGATAGATAGATATTTATAGGTAGTTGATAGGCCGAATTTTGAAAAAATCACAAAAATCTGAAAAAGTACATCACTTGAGTATTAGTACTTTTTGGCGGATTTTTGTTACAAAGTTTCGTGTAAAGTCACAGGGCGGTTTACTAAGTTCAATATAAAATTTCAACTTCCTTAGCTCTTTTCGTTCTTAAGATATTTTGTTCACACACAGACAGACAGGCTATTTTGCAGGATCCACTTTTTTCGACTCAAAACGTGTATTTCCATCAAAATCTCGGAACCGATTTTTGACATTAATTCAGTAATTTCTCTCTCTATATCATTACTATATATATTTATATATAAGAGAAAGTAAAAAATGTGCCATTTCTTTGTTAAGAATATTTATTTTCCAAATTTCATTTCATCATTTTTTCGCCCCTGTCGTAACGGGAAATTTTCTAGACTTTAGCTTTCGAATCTCTTTAGAACTTTCTGTTCTTTTTGTCTTGCAAAAAAAAAAAAAAAAATTCTTCATCCGGTCTATGAATTTTAATCGATTTCTAAATTTTGATAAAAATGTTTAAGATTTCTTTATTAATTCAATCAATTAAATTTATTATTAAGAAATTTCGAGAAGAGTATATAGACCTTAAGAAAATAAACAGGCTAACTGGTCTCTGATAAATTTATCTCTCTCTCTCTCTAGTGTTTGAGTTGTGCTAACTTTTAGCATGACAGTTGCTATTTGCAAGCAATTGTCCACCCAGATTTGTTTATCCCAAACAAACACTAATGCTTGTTATACCGTTGTTCAATCTAATAAAATATTATATAACAGGCGAATTGAGTCCATCTTCACGTCGTATCGAATTGAACTCTGGAATGTTTACGTTACCAGCTCAAAGGGCGCGTTTAACGCCTCTGTGAGCAACGAATAAAGGGTTCTATAGAACACATACATTTGATAAAATCAATTATTGAAAAAATGTTACAAAGATAATAAAAATGAAGCTATTTCTTTTATTTATTCTCTCTCGGCTCGACATATCGGTAGGAGCATGCACCATCTTCACAGACGGAAGAATTTTATTACTTTTATAGAATGACATTTGTATATATTAATTTCTCTTACCAATGTATATATTTAATAAATATATATAGAGAGAAAGTATTAGATTCATGTCGATGTCGAGATTTTGATGGATATACACGTTTTGAGGTCCCCTGAATCAAAAAATATAGTGGTATATAGTGGAATATATGGTTTTCGCGACCTGGTCTATCTGTGTGTGTGTATGTCTGCGAAGAAAATATTTCAAGAACCAAAAGAGCTATGAGGTTGAAATTTTATATTTAAAATTAGTCACTCCCCTGGGACGTAACAGGAAGCTTTTGAACAAAATCGGCCAAAGAGTACTAGTACTTTACTGATGTACTTTTTCAGTTTTTTTGGATTTCCTCAAAATTCACTTTAACGATTTTGATTTAAAATTCAAAAATCAATTATTTTTTAGATGCTCTTCAAAACGTATATTTTCATTTTGCCCTCAAAATTGTTTGAAGCACACTTTACTCTTGTATTTCATAGGAAATATAGGAGAAATATTTGCTAAATCAATCTGCCGAAAAAGATAAGGATGCCACCGGGAGTCGACGCACGGTTTTGCCTATATGCATTAAGCATTCTCTGGGCATCCGTAATTCAAATCTCGGCGGCATCCCTACCTTTTTCGGCTGTTTCATTTAGTAAATATTAATTATATAAAAAATGAATATAATTATTTAATAATAAAATTAAATTTAAACTATCAATCATAGGCTCTACTGGAAATATTTTGGAAAATTGAAAAATTAAAAACCTTTGGTTAAGTTTCAAAGTGTCATCAGAAGTGAATTAACAAATTTTAATAATGACTGTTAAAAATGTTAATGTTTATGAAAAATTTTTATGAAAATTTAAAAATTAAAATTAAAATCACAAGTTACTTTTTGAGGTTGTGGCTATGATGTGATTATAATGGAGAATTGGAGATATTAGTCAAATTGGGATTATCTAGGTCCAATAAAACTCCCAGAATAAGATGTTTCGTCTTGAATTTATTTCGCCATCTTCAGTTATTGGGAATTATACACATAGTGCAAGTGCACATGTTATAAAACCAGGACTCGTCAATAATAAAATTTATTTGCTTCATACGAAATTATATGGCTCCTGTGCTCAAGCTCAGAGATAATTCAATAACTAAATATTTTACTAATTAATAAATTTTATTATTAACAAGTCCTGGTTTGATCACATGTGCACTTGCATTATGTGTATAATTCCCATTAACTGAAGATGGCGAAATAAATTCCCCATTATAATTTAAAATCACTTCGTTATAAGTTTCAAAGATGTATTAAAAATTCACATTTTTAAACTTAATGCGTATTTCGACTTTCATACGTCATTAGAAGTGATTATACAACTAGTCTATTTAATTTTTATATTTTTCATTTTTTCATATATATAAGTAATAAAAGCACATTAAACAGAAATTAATTTATAATTTAAAAATTATTTCAATGAGACCATTTAACCCCGTCCCTATTTATTTCAATTGAATGGTATCCAATTCAATGTGGGATGCGAATCCGCGAACCTTGGTACAAATGGCCAGCCACTACACCAAAGCCCGAGGGCTTTTATTTAATTAATTTGTCGGCTGTTTGGATAAATTCCATTGATTTTGCTATTCTTCTGGTAATAGTTTAACTATAGGTTCTGCATTAAGTAGAATTACCTGGAGGTTATGTCCCTCTCCGGGGATATAAGCGACCATCTCCTTGCCTGTAGTCAGACGGACAAGACAACACTTTCGGTTTGCTGAGTTGGGTTTCTTTGGTTTCTTAATTAGAGTCTTAAGGACAATGCCTTTAGCAAATGGTTTTCCATCTAGAGGTTTCCGTGGTGGCCTCACTTTTACATGTGGACCTTTGCGATGCATATACATCAACGAGGCCATTCCTGCAGTCTGGATAGCTATAACAAACAAACAAATTTCTTGTGAAAGGGTGAAAAATAAGAAAACTTATTAGAGAAATTGATTGATATTGTTAAATTATTTATTTAGTTCCTAATATTACTATTATATACAATTCCCTTATCTATTCGCAAGCTATTATTTTTTTCGTTATTGTAATTCATACACAAATCGAAAAAGTAAGAAAATGAAAACGCCTGCATTTAGGCAACCGTGCATTTCAATTGACGTCTTGTCCAGAGATGGACATTCTACCTGTTAACATTATTTATGTATGACTCCCATCAATAATTTTCTTTATAATTCTGAAATTTAGATTTGTTCTTTTACTTTTTATTTAATATTATTTCAAGTGGTTTTTTCATTATGTCAGCCATACCAATTAATTTTCAACTAGAGTCCTAGAGTTTAATTTCAAAGACAGCTCTTCTCTTTTATACATAATGCATTTGGCAAAGATAAATGTAATGAATTGATTTAAATTCTCTATTTCAATTAATTAAAAAAAAAAATTCTGAGAGCAAAATAAATAAATACGATAAAAGTATAAATTCCCTATTTTATGAAAAGCAAATTTAATAATGAATAATATGTTAATAGAGTTTAAAAGCTTACATTAAAATATATTTAATTTATTGATCATAGTGAAGAGGAAAGAAAAATATAGTCTGTCAAAAATTAATTATTGAAATTAAATACAATTAGTCTTTTATGCTCAGGGGCCCACATTTTGTGAGTACGTGGATGGCGACCACGAGCTACTCGAGCTGGAACTGGCAGTCCTGTTCTTTACATGTCTGTCCCTTCTATATTTTTAAACAAGCGGCGTCAGACCGTGCGACGGGTCGGCCTGTTCTATTTCTTCCGGTCTCAAAAAAACCCACCCCGCATTGCGAGAATATGAAAGAAGAAGAAATACAAATAGTCTATTGATTCTATTGGCATACAAAGGCTTTCTATAATAATATTCACTTAAGCACCGCATCTCGAAAAGCCGTTAGAAGACGATTGACTACCGAGTTACTTGAGGCGGCAAAAGATGGCGTTAGTTTTTCCCATAGGGATACAAGGGATTTATTCCATTTCATTTTAAAGATTCCAGCTAATTAATTAAGAGTAAAAAATTAATTATTTTTTAACATAATGATTACTAATTTAATTATCTATAAGATATAGAGCGGATTCTTTAAAAATATCTTTTATTTAATGCGATTAATCTTTAAAAAAAAATTATTTTTTTCGAAAATCAAAAAAAGGGCTTCTATAAGTTGTAGATATTTTAAATAGCTTTAATTAAAAAAAAATTTGAGGTCGATAGCTTCAAAATTTTAGCCGCTGGAATCTCCCAAAATTAGCACCCCGAGACGCACCTTAAGACAATCTTGATCAAGATCGATTAATATCATTTAAAAAGAATCATAAATTTATCTCAACTCTAATATCAATTATTTGAAATGATTGATGACTAATAGTAACTAATTGATACTTTTTTTTTTTTTTAAGTACTTAAATTTTATTACAGCCTGAGAAACTTGTAATTGATTAAAATATTCAACTATGCGGAGAGAGAAATTGAGAAAGTTGAAAATGGATTTCAATTGATTATTCCCGCCATTAATTTATATTAATAACTGTTTCTCTCGATTCAATTTCAATACATTAATTTAGGAAAATTAATCATTTGAAGAGGGAAAACTCTTTTCAAGTTGATGATTCATTCTTCTTGTTTAAATTCTCCTTTCAAAAGTTAAGTTACATTCAAACAAAGTTTGTCACGTAATTTCACTCTCTCATCCCCCCTCCCCCACCTTCTCTTTCTCTAGAAAATAAATTTGATTCACCTTCTTCTTGAATCTTCATTTGTTTGTTTTCGCCCCGTTAAGTCTTTTTAGGCTTATTCACATTATAAAACTGAGTTTTAATCGTACTATCGTTTAATGCATTAAAGAGCTTTTTTATTTTAATTTCATTCTAAAGAAATTTTATTAAATTCGTTTTTTTGTTTAATTCAGACCAAAGACAATCTTAAACTATATATTTCGAAAATTAATTCTTTAGTTTTAATAAAACCCCAATTTTTATTTATGTTATCTTGTTTATTTAAGGAGATGTATTGTTTAGTTATTGATAAATACTCCTTAAGGCCCCCATACACCATCCGGTTTTCCTCAAGGCCCGGCCGGAATAGGGCTGGCCTCGAGGAAATCCTCAACGTGTGTGGTAGCGGCCTCGAGGCCAAAGGGCGGCCTCGAGGCCAAGAAATCCTGATTGAATTTCAATGATATTTTCCTCGAGGCCGGATTTCTGTCAGATTATCGCTGCG
>JAKCPI010010605.1:0-54920 GCA_023213315.1 Euborellia annulipes
CTGAACGGGAAGGTCTGCTGAAGTGTTGATATTCCACCGGTGTTAATATTGAAACCGCCAGGACTCTCACTTGAAATGGATCGTTCATCGAAGCGTTGAGATGAGCAATAAGCGAGGCAGGATCGACGTCGCCGCCGTCGCCGTCGACACCTTTCGTTTTCAATTGACTGCATTCAGAGACGGAGGCGATGACTCGGGTGATGTCATCCAAATCGGGACTCAAAGAGAGACGCGATTCACTCCTGATGGCCAGCGCATCACCATCATCACCATTAGTAACGGGAACGGGACTTGCGGGTCTAATTGCAAAACGATTATAAAAAAAAAAAAATCAAACGAAAAATGAACAAAAACAAAGAACGGGAGAGAAAAAAAAAAATGAGAGAAAAACAAAAATAACAAAAAGCAAAATATAAGAGAATAAAATTCAACGTTTCAGCCCAAAGTTGTTAGGCAAAATCCTCTATTCTGGGCTTATATAATATTATTGATAACTTTTAAATACTTTATGTTGTTTGCAATAGGGACCTTGCGTGAAATATAGAGGCAGCACTATAGCTGAAGTAAGCGCTCTCTAGTGTTCTTTTGCCAAAGATAGTAGGAGAAAAACATTCATTGAAAACAACATAAAATATTGTAAAAAATAATAAAATACGGATTTCAACCAGCTAATAATATTATAAGCGGCCAGAATGATGAAAAAAGGAAAAAAAAAAATTATTCAACTCAAAACATGTCTATGGAGTAGTTAAAAAAAATAAATAATTTTGAAAGTGTCATAAGCGGCATAAGTGTACCTCAAACGAGTGTGACAAATATATATGATGTGAGAGTTTTGGTAGGTATCAAAATTAATCTAAAAAATGCTTATTGGAATTCAATTAAAAAAACTCTGAAATAATTATTAATTCAGAGGAAAAGACCGATAAGTAAGCCTTAACTCATTTATTCAAATATGCGACCTGTACTTATTATTTATATTATCAAGACCTGAATTTCTGAATCATAAACTCAGAAAATTTGTCATATGAATAGAAAATGTGAAAGCGAAAAAAATTTTTAAGGTTATGTTTTTATTATGAAATAAATGTCATAAATATTAAGAACTTAGTTATCAAAGTGAGTTTTTTACATGCGTCGAGTTTAATCTAAAAATTCATTTTAATTTCTAATCAATATTGGACTTCTACATAATTTTTTACTGTTTTTTTACGTTTTGTGCTATTTTCCAAACATCCTCTCTTAGAATTTATAAAATTTCACTTTTTCCTCCTTTCTAGGTTTTTGAAGTGATGTATTATTACAGCCGGGGATTTTTCATTATTAAAAATAAAAAATATAAATATTTTATTAAAAATTATTCAAAAATAAATCACGTGTTAAATATTTAACAAAATCTCCCAACTAATTAAGATGATTGCCACTAGTTGGCGCAAAGGTCTAGATGCACGCACGGTCCCTATGCATGTTTTGATCCCACTAAGTTTGGCAAAAGAACACTAGAGAGCGCTTACTTCGGCTGCTTCTATATTTCGTGCACGGTCCCTATAGCAGAATTCAGATTTTTTTCCCCCAATGAAACGTTGAAATGTTAATAAAACACAATTTTATTTTTTTAATCACCTTGAATTTAATTCCGTTGATTCAGGTGTTCTTGGTGCTGTCGGTGTGGAAATACAAGCACCAATATTATTATCATTTGTTGAAAAGTCAAGTGCAGTATTCAGCCTGTGCAATCGGATTGGTTCAGATCCATCAAGAACTTCATCGTCAAAAAATCGATATCTAAAAGATAATTTTTAATAAACAAAAAAAGAAACGTGGTGAAGTAAAGAATTGGAAATGAGCATACCGAAAAGCATAGATATCATCGCCAAGAGAATCTTCAGGGTCGCTATCCTCATTGGCCACATATTGCACTTGGAGTGCAATGTCACCTGTTTGTTTACTTAGAGCGTGAACTGCCTCTTGATGACAGGCTTGTGTGAGATCTTGTCCATTCACCCAGAGGATTGCATCGCCGACATAAAGTTGTCCAGTTCTTGCAGCTGGTCCTTGGGGCTCCAATTCAGAAATCAAAATTGGCACGCCATGCTCTCGGCCGCCCTGAAAAAATAACATCATCTCTATCCATACAATTGTGGAATCTCAACTACAAATACCGGATCATGCAGCCAAGGTTCTTAGAATTAACAAGGTTGGCCCATTCTGCTCGGGAGAATTCGTTTATTTTCGGCTCTGACGTCCGTGGAGTCTCCTTGCTATTGCTTGCTAATGGGGCTATATACAATTCTTCATATTAAATCAAATATTTTTCAATTTACATTTAAATATCACTTATTTGATGTTAATTAAAGATAAATTAGATAAAAGTAATCCATAAAATATAGAAATGTGCAGGGGTATATGTAAAAAAAAATCGTTTAATCACAAAATAACACTTGATCATTATATTATCTTTATTGTTATTATAATTGTTTTTTTATTGATATTACATTACTAAATAAAAACTATTATTATATTTAGGGTAATTAATATAATATTAAATTAATTAATATATGAAATGCACAAAAGATAGGAAGGCAGGCTATTTAGAGAAAGATAAAAAAAAAAAAAAAAAACTGAATTTAATAATACTCTCTATTAAAAAAAAAAGTTTATTCATACTCATTCGTTAATTAATTATCATTTTGGTTAAATTTTCATTCTTCATTTGTGACACTGACAAAAAGCTTTCAATTTTATATATTTTTCCTCATTTATCCCTCATACATTAAAGTAGCTCCTGAAATGTGAATAAATGTTTTTATTTTGTACATACCTGGATAAAATTTCTTTAGATATCTTGTGCATTGTAATAGTAATGAATTGGGATTTGTCAGATTCCACTTTTCGGACATTTTACAACTTAAAATTAATTTTCTTATGTTTGTTTCCTTTTAAGAGACCTAATTTAATAAAAGTTTAATTTAATAAATGCCTATTAACTCCAATTAAATAAAAAAAGTCAAAGTCAAAATACTTACGAATGAAATGACAGTTGGAGGTTATGCCACATCTTACTTATTTCCTTTTTTTACTTCTTATTACATAATAATTGCGCTAAAATCTCATCGTTATATTGTTCAAATAATTAGTCAATAACACAAATAAGGGTGCAAAACTCTATATATGCAAAGTAAATCAAATAAATACCAAGAAATGAATCGCACACAAATAAAAACATTGCTTTTCTATGGGCGAGTGGTGGGAGGGAGCCGCCAGGAGCATCAAACCAATCAAAATCGGGTACGCGAAAATCTTCGGAAATGGGACTATGGACCAACCTTGTCTATTCGAAATGCCTTGCATGCAGCTAGCAACGAGAAGCCACCCATCATAAAATTCTACGCACCGTGATTGATATGCCGAGTCCTTCGCCTTTTTCACGTGTGACATTAACAAGTCTGGGTTGTCCGTGACTGGAGGGCGCTGGTGGTGCTGCATGCTGTCTTGGAGGACCACGACAAGCACGGACCACTGTCTTATGTCGGTGCAATAGAATTTCTGCTTCCAATTGCCGCCAGAGACCGTCTCTGACATCGCCACGCATTTCACGACCGAGAAGTTGAAGTTGCTGTATTCTGTAACCAAAATAAATACCGTATCATTGTGGGTTCAGGAGCAAATTAAGTTAATACTAGGAGGGGGTCTTTGAATCCACACAAACCTGACTTGACGGCAGCGAACCTACGTGGCATTCCTATGGGTGTGCACATATTGCGATCTGAACGGATTTCTGGGCGACTTTCGAGGGATATTCATATAAATTTTGTAGCAAATAAGGCTTATGAAGGAGGTGGGGATATTTGATAGAGTCCCAAGGTTTAGGAAATTTTAATGGACTCTTATTTTCGGACCGGGAGTAAAAAATACTTTAAATTTCACTCGCGATCTTCCGAGGGATTGGTGACCCAGAGCAATCAGCGTGTGGAACGTCTCCCGGTAGCCATGGGTACTTTAGTACTCCACGGCAACCATGGTAAGCCAAAAACTACTAGTACTTTACTGATGAACTTTTGCAGTTTTTTCGATTTTTTCAAAATTCGCTCCAACGATTTTGATTAAAATTCAAAAATCAACTATTTTTTACATTCTCTTTAAAATGTATATTCTGCAAAATAAGCAGTCGAAACGTACAGTATTTATATTTTTAATAAATAATTAATACAAAAATGTGCTCTATAATTAAAAATTCTCCTAAAAATAACAACTTTTCTTCTGCCCGCAGGCTTGGTGTAGGGGTTAGCGTGCTAACCTCGTATAACACAAGTCGCCGATTCGGACTCCGATGATTTTATCTAAGCCATTTGGATATCAAATATCAAAAATTATTTATTCTGCAAAAAAAAAAAAAAATTTACGCCCTGTATCTCGAAAACGAAAGCGTTGCAGATCCATGAACTTTTTTTCTTAAAAATACTTGAAGAATCGCCTTGTAAAATATCGGAAAACACTCGGTATTTAACTAAAAAAAAAAAAAAAAAAAAAAAAACATTCACTCCTCAAAAAAAAAAATAATAATAATTTTGCCTTCTAAGTATAGGTCTAATCACTCCTTAGTAGCCAATCCAATCTCTCCAAGTTTATTTACAGGCGGCCAGCAAGTGCTAAGAGATCTCCCCCTCCTACTTCACCTGTCATTTTGTATAAAATGAAAAAAGAAAAGTCAAATAGTTAATATTTATTTAAATTTTAATGTATTATTTGTACAAGAAGTCACTTTGAAGAGGAAGAGAAGACTGAACGTCTTTTAATCTTCATCTTCGGACCAAGAAGAGGACAAACTTTCGGAGCTTAGACTTAAAGTTGAAATGGAAACTTTCTTTTTAGCATTTTTATTTCCTCCTTTGAGTTTTGTTGCTGGCTCTTTTTTTGTTTCTTTTTTTGAATTCTCAAATTTGGGCATAATTTTCTCTCTTGGCGACTTTAAAGAAGAAATATGCTTGGTATGGTCTTCAAGTTCTTTCTTTTTTCGTTGTATCGTCTCATTGATGCTCTGTACGTCTAAAATATTCTTCGGCAAGAGCGATGGCTTGAAAAGGGTCTTCTTCTTAATCTCCTCTGACGTCATGCTCTTGATTGGCTCACTTCGGTTCTTGGCAAGGAGGTCGAGGAACTCGGTTTTCTCTTTGAGGATTTTCGGGATGTCCCGGTGCCTGGCGGCGGCGGCGGCGGGATACGACTTTGTCGGCGAGACGTTCTTTTTCAAGGGGTGGGGGGGCGCAGGTTTTGGCGGATGCTCTTCTACTGGCTTTGGCTCAGGAGTCACTTCGGCAATCGTTTCGATAGTAGGCGGCATTTTTGTGTCCCCGACTGCTGCTGCCGCTGCCGCTTTTTGCTTCATCAAGGCAATTTGTCCGCTTTTTGTATTTGTTGTTGTTTTCTTTTTCTTCTCATCCTTTTTTAAATCAGCAATTGTAATTTCCCTTTGATGTTTAGAATCAGCATTCGAATCAGAATGGATTTTATTTAATTTCCTCGAGTGAAATGGTTTCTTGCTCAAAAGGTTATCGTCTTTGATATTTGCTGACGGCTCGCGTTCTTTTTTCTGAATGAAGTCTGGCAAAAGAGCTTTGTCAAATGTCATTTTGGGGGAGGGATTCGGAGTTTTTGGCTTCAACTTCGGGACCTGTTGCTGCAGCAGCTGCTGCTGCTGTTCGGTTGTTTTCTTTGTCATCCTATTTAAAGGACTTTCAACACTTTGATGTTGATGTTGATGTTGTTGTTGTTGTTGTTGATCTCCTTGATTCCCTTTCGATCTATAATCCAATCCCATCAGTGTATTCTTGAATATCGCCGCATTGTCCCCCGCCGCGCCCTTGGCGCGATTCACTTTGCCAGCCAATTTCGATGACGTCAGAGTGTTTTTGGCGGATTTCGCGCCGGGCTTCTTCGAAGACGCTAACATTTCTTCTTATATTTAAGACAATTTGTTTTTAATGCGTTCTGAAAAAATCAAAAAAATAAATCTCAAATTAATGGAGAGTTATTTAAATTTCTTTTATTTTCCGTCTGTCCGTCCATTAGCTGAGGGAAGATTGCAAAAGAGAGAATAAAAATGTTTATAAAAAAGAAACGGGAAAATAAAACAAGCCGTTCCGAATTTAGAAAAGATTCTCGGCTAATAAGCGACGAGTTTTCTAGAGGATTTACTTTCTATTACCTCTATATATATGTTAATATATATATTAACTTTAATAATTAATTAATGATTAATATAATCGAATTTTGATCGATATACACGTTTTGAGGTCCCCTGAATCCAAAAAAGTGGTTTTCGCGACATGGTCTGTCTGTGTGTGTGTGTCTGTCTCTCTTGTGTGTGTGTGTGTGTGTGTCTGTCTGCAGGGGCGGGGGGGGGGTATTTAAAATACAAAAAAAGCAAAATCTTTTTTGTACGTTTTAATGAATGCTAATTGCAACAAAAATATTTATTTAAAAAAAAAATCCTAAACAGGATGAACTTTCTCTTGCTCAAGGTAAAAAAATATAGCCCTCGGGGCATGGCGTAGAGGTTAGCGTGCTAACCTCGTATACCAAACGTCGCGGGTTCGGACCCCAGGCAGTCCGATGATTTTATTTAAGCCACTTGGATACCAAATGGCTTAAATAAGAATGCCTGGACCCCAAATAAATATATATTTATAAATACGAGTATCGTTTAAAGTCTTAAATGGCCTCAGTTGCCGAAAAGACTGTATGTACTGTATGTGTGTGTGAATGCGAGTGTGAATTAGAAAAAAAAGTGAGTGTTTAAAAAAATAAAAAAATAAAATTCGTAATTTAAACTTTTTTTTTTTTGTGTCAATTTAGCAATTTAAGGGCAGGTGAACTACTAGGTTTTTTTTTTTTTTAATAAAAAAAAATGTCTTTTTTGTCAGCGCTTACAGTATCTATTAAAATGTAAATTAAAATTAAATATGAACATATTCCTTGTAAATTTCAAATTTTGTTGTTTGATCTAAAATAAGCGGTAAATTTTTTCTATAACTACCAACTCAAATATAAAATTTCAATCTCGTAGCTCAATTCCTTCATGCTTTAAATTCCACCTTTTTGGACTCGACCTCAAAACGTGTATTTCCATCAAAATTTCGACATCGAATTTTCGACATAAATCCAATATTTTCTCCCTCTATATCTTAATTAAAATATATAGGTAAGAGAAAGTAAAATGATGACGCAAAAGCTAATAATAAAAAAAAACCGAAACGTTAGGTATGATCAAGAAAGCCATCTATCAGCCCTTTAAGAGTAGGCTATATTTTAGAGAAATAGATTTATAAAGTGTATTATAAATATAATTAAGACAAATCTTTTTTTCTATGTTAACTACTTGTTATTAATTAATATAAAATAGATATTTTGCCTAGAGTCGAGGCGTGTAGGTAAATCGCCAGCCGAAGGGGAAAAGACAGCACAGGCGACGGCTAAGCATTTTGGATGCCTAAGCTCAAGGCGCCGACTCTACTCTGGTGAGGAGGTCGTCTAAAATAAATTAAATTTACTAGTTGTCAACGTTCACCCTTTTTTTTAATTTACATGGCAAGTGCACGGGCAACACGTTTGTGTCTCGACTCCCTTGGGTTACCACCACTTTTTTAAGGGAATAAAGAGAAAGGATGTTTTTATTTAAATTAATTCTAAGCCCCGATTCCCAAGAGATTAGAAGAAAAGAAAAAGAAGCAAAATACTCGTAGATTTACCTGCCAGCAAGTTCTTTATCTAAATATTTAGCAGCAAGTTTAGCGCCGTAAACTTCGCTCTGTAGTGCAAGTAGCGAATTCCTTAGTGCCGTGTTCTCCCTCCTTAATTGATTCGCCTCCGTGCGTAGAGCTGCGGTCTCGAGGAGGCTGTAAGCGGCGCCGCCGTCTTCTTTTGCTCCTATTTTAAACAACAACAACAACGTCATTATTATTTTAATTGATCAAATAAATAACATTACCTTCAATCTGATTTCACCAAATAATTTTAAGGGCAATTTAATTGAATTCGAATATATTTTGGAATTAATAAACCCACTATAAAAAAAAATAAACTGATTTGCCTAGAAAAACCGAACACTAAACAAAGCCTCGTGGATTATAGACAAATCAAAATAAATAATATTTATATACACATAATAATAATTATAGACAAAATCATTGTATCGAGTATCTTGTATTTAGATACTTAAAAATTGAGTATCTTCGACTATAAAAAAGATACTTGAATTTGGCTTCTACCTATTAGATTCTATTTTGTGTTTTGCGTTTGCTTCTTCTTACTTAATATCTAAAAAAAAAAAAAAAAAAAAAAAATCGACTCCTCTTGCCGAGTTTTCTGGCCTAATATTAATTTTTAATTCGTATTAAGCCATATTATTAATTATTATAATTACTATTATAAATATCTTATTATTATATAATCTGAGAAAGTGAGGTTAAGTATAAATGTCAAATTTTTAGATAGTTAGCCAGATGACAGCAAGAGCGAGTTGTATTATTTATAACTTCATACATGTCATACAATTTGATTCTAATTTCATTTTAGTTATATATTATAACATAACCTCACTTCTTCAGATAAATATCAATTTATATAATAATCCGTATAATTAATACGTATTGAAAAGGAATCAGAATTAAATTAATGCATTTTTGTGTTTAGTTATCCCTCTTGATAATAGAAACATTAAATTAATTCAAATGGAAAAATTAAAAATGAGATTCTTTATATTAGTTTAAAGGTTAGAATTTTCACTTTTAATTTTAAGATTATTTTAACGAACCAATGAGTTTAAAGAACGTTCGTGTACAACTTAATGGAATGTTTAACGAACGTTCTTGCAATCTATCGTACATTTCTCAATGATAAATTAGAAAAATCTTTATACTGGTCTTAGATCTAGGGTAGACGTAGCAGCGAAGGGAATTAAATTAAAAAAAAAAAAAAAACTTATTTGATTAATTAAATGTGGACGTTTCGGTCGCCAATCACGACCTTCGTCAGGACAATTATTAAAATGCAATACTGATGAAGGTTGTGATTAGAGACAGAAACGTCGTCAATTAATTAATTAAATAAAAGTTTTTTATTTAATTTCTATGGTTTCTACGTCTACTATATCTAAGCTACAAAGTTTACAGCCACTTTATCGCTATTTATACGGCTATTATACTAGCCGCGCAACCGACCCGGGTTACAAACTTTGTTTTTTTTTTTTATACTCGTGTATATATATATATATATATATATATATATATATATACAGGGGCGCCGGAACGAATTTGAATCAGGGGGGGCAAAAAAATTTTTTTTAGAAAATTAAAATAATTTGATATGATCAAATAGTATAAAACAAAAACAAATCTACTATAAAACTTTAAAAATTTTAAATAAAATCACAATTTTAATAAAATTAAAATTTTAAAAAATTTGCTAGTGATTTTATCAAAAATTTTTGGAAAAAATTTGGAAAAAAATGAATTTCTTACTCTTTTAATTTTTTTTAATTCAGAAGATTTTATTTTTCATAAGTAAAAATATATCATTTTTAAAAATAAATGAAATAAAAGAAGAAATTTTGCCCCCCTCTGCCCCCCCCTGTAGGATGCCAGGGGGCAATGTACCCTTGCCCCCCCCAGTTCCGGCGCCTATGTATATATATATATATATATTAAGTAACTTAAAATTTCAAAAGAGAATTCTTTTAAATTATGGAATCGAATGGATTTTGTTTTCGAATTATTTAAATGGTCCGTCCTTTCACTTAACAAGTGAGTAGAGCGTTGAAGGGAGTTTTCTTTTGTCGGCCGGCACTCACCTCTTTTGAACTTGAAATTGACGTCGGGTCCGAGTGTCTTGAGAAGAGCCTTCGCCTCGATAAGCTCTGCTCGTAAATGGACAAGTTCCGCCTGCAACGCAACAAGAATTTTATTTTAACTCTCTCTCTCTCTCTCTCTCTCTAGTGGTAGTTTCACAAAAATATGGGGGTGAGAAGCGAAGGTGATCAGTAGGGCTGGACGGTAAACCGGTTTACCGGTAAAAACCGGTAAAAATTTTTTACCGAAAACGCGGTAACGAACCTCTAATTCGATAAAAACCGGTTTTTTTTCGAAAGTCGGTAAAAACCTATTTTTTTCGGGCGGTAAAAAATTTTGGTTCGGCGAGAAAAAATGTTCCGCGGCGGCAAAAAATTGGCGTCTCTAAAAAAAGGTAAAATATTTTTCCGGCCGGGGAAAAATTTTGGTTCCGCGAGGGGAAAAAAATGTTTCGGCAAAAAATTGGCTCTCTAAAAAAAAGGTAAAATATTTTTCCGGACGGGAAAAAATTTTGGTTTCGCTGGAGAAAAAAAATGTTTCGGCAAAAAATCGGAGTCTCTAAAAAAAAAGATGTTTCGGCAAAAAATTGTCTCTCTAAAAAAAAGGTAAAATATTTTTCCGGGCGGGGAAAAATTTTAAAATTATTGGTTCCGCGAAAAAAAAAGATGTTTCGGCAAAAAATTGGCTCTCTAAAAAAAGGTAAAATATTTTTTTCGGCCTGGGAAAAATTTTGGTTCCGCAAAAATGTTCCGCGGCGGCAAACTTTGGTTCCGCGGGCGGTAAAAAATTTTTACCGACTTTCGAGAAAAACCGGTTTTTTTTCATTATCGAGGTCGGTAATGAAAATCCATTACCGTCCAGCCCTAGTGATCAGTCACACCAGATATTTTTTTTTTTTTTTTTTTTTTTTAATTAATAGAAAGTTAATCCGTTTTTGTTAACCTATTTGTGCTTTATAAGGAAATGCAATTTAAACTCACACACTCTATTACATCATTTCCCCCCCTCCCCACCCATTCGGTGTTTTTTTTTTTTTTTTTTTTTTTTTTTTTTTTTACGCTCATTTTTCATTAATTTTGACGGATAAGCAGGAGATCAGAGAGTGAGTCATTTGCTAATTGTAAATTTGACCCTCCTGGAGCCTCTCCTCTCTCTGGGCTCGTTTGAGAAATTCACCAAACAAAATACAACGCTTTTATAAATGTATAAATTGTTTAAAATTATATTAGTGAAATGAATATATAATTCGCTAATGTCCGTCTGTCTGTCACGCTCTATTTAGGCAACTTCCCGTTGGAATTTTGAAATGAAATTTTATATACCCTTCTAGGAATTACAGGGAAATTATTTTCATCCCCAAATTTCAATAACTTTTTGAGTTATTAATTCTTAAAGTTACGATTTCTCCCATAAGAAATGTATAGAGAAATATTTATGTATTCTTTTCATTTGTGTATTCCATGAATGTAAACAAATCCTCAAGCAGGCACTGGATTGGAATGGAATAATAATAATAATTTTCTTTTCGCCCTCGGGGCTTGGTGTAGAGGTTAGCGTGCTAACCTCGTATATCAAACGTCGCGAGTTCGGACCCCAGGCAGACCGATGATTTTATTTAAGCCATTTGGATACCAAATGGCTTAAATAAGAATGCCTGGACCCTAATATAGATAAATTCATAAATACCGGTTATCGTCAAAGTCTTAAATGGCCTAAGTTGCCGAAAAGACTGTGCTAATGTAGAATGAGAAAAAAGTGTGGATGTTAAAAAAAAAAAAAAATAGAATGAAATCAAAAAATATTTAGATAAGATTCATTCAATAAACTACCATTATTGCTTCGTTCAGTTTGTATTGAAATTCTTGATAAATATTTTAATCCTAGAAGTAATGCTGTTTTTGAAAGGCATACATTTAGGAAAATTGTTCAGGATGATCAGGAGTCTTCGGATAATTTTATTAAAAGATTAAGACTTCAAATATCCAAATGCGGTTTTGAGGATATGTCCAAAACCGATTTAGAGCAAATGCTTATTATTGATCAAATTATTGAAGGGTGTAAATCTGATGAATTGAGGAAGAAAATTTTGGGGGAAACCAGATTTGAAATTAGAGAGGAAGTTGCTAATTTGGCCAGAACCTTAGAAATAGTTTCATTTCAATCGGAGCAAATTCTCAAGAAATCAAGTTTTACTGAAATTAACAATATTAGTAGGAGAGACAAGGAGGGGTTAAAAAAGTTGGAAACCAAGATAAAATTCAAACTTGTTTTCGGTGTGGTCAGTCCAATCATTTGGCCAATAACATTAATTGTCCAGCTAGAAATAAAATCTGTTCGAAATGCCAAATCAAAGGCCATTTTACTAAGTTCTGCAGAACCAAAGCTGGTTCTGAGAAACAAAAAATAAGACTTATCGTATAGGAGAAAGTGATGACGTTGATGAGGATAATGAGAGTGACACAGATTTAAATATTTTCCATGTAAAAGAATTTGTAAGGAACATGGATTCTTGTAATGATTATATTGATTGTAAACTAGGTGGTGTCCCTATTAAATTTTTAATTGATTCTGGATCCACTTGTAATGTTATAAATGAAAAGACATCAAAGAAAAGTTCATCAATGTAGGAGATTTTGTTTTAATGAAAAGCAATAAGACGAATAAATTTTCAACTAATTTTGAACCGGAGAAGCTAAAAGTTGTAAAAAGAATTGGGAATTGCATTTTAGCTGAAGCTAAAAATGGAAAATTATTCAAGAGAAATTCAACGTTCTTTAAACCCTTTGTTCAAGAAGAAGATTAATAAAAAAAAAAAGAAAAAAAGAAGAAGAGAGATGTAATATATATATATTGTATTAATATTTAATATTTTCTATTTTCCACTATTATGGTTACGAGGTGGATAAATATTGTGTTTTTGATTCAATAAATATTATCCGATGTTACAAGACTGAATTATTTCTATTTCTAATATATTACAATAAGTTTCCTGTGTCACTTTCAAACTTCAAAATTTTAGTACTTTTTTGAAAATTATGCACACTTCGATTTTCCTGAATATTTTTTGTAACAAACAACTATTCATTCTACAACTCTTCAGGCGGTTCCGGTCGTGGGATCTCTATGCCTACTATTTTTTTTTTCGATTTTTGAAAATTTGAAAATTCTTTTTTCTTATTAATCATTTTTAAAAAAATAGTAACCATGGAGTACCCACGACCTGAAAAGTTGTGGAATGAAGTTGTTTGCAAAAACTTTTTAGAAAAATCGAGGTATGCGTGATTTTCAGAAAATGACTAAAATTTTGAAATTTGAAATTGACACAGAAAAATTTTCAAAATAATTCTTGAAAACTACACAAAAATGAGAAATTAAAAAAAAAAAAGTAGGAAATTGGACGATTTTTGTAGGAGATATGAGTAAAAAACCAAAAAAAGTAGGGTTTTTTTTAAGGTGTATTAAAAATATCAAAAAAAGCAGGAAATCAAAAATTGAAATTTTTCAAAACCTTCGATTTGGCGTGGAATGCCCCATATTTATATGATTTTATATAAATATATATAATTTTTATCTTTTCTTAGATGCCCGCGGCCCAGTTCCAATCAGCTCGCGGCCCACGGGTTGGGAACCGCTGCTCTAGAGTATCTTTCCATCACTAAAATGCAACCTATTCTGAAAATATTAGCCTTCAGAAAACTCTTGCTCATTTTTGTCGCCAGCCCGATTTTCTTGAGTTCAACTCATTTGTTCTTTAGTATCTCTTGACCTATATTTTTTTTAGAGTCTCATTCATACTGATATTGCTTTTTGAAAATTCATTCAAGTTAATTCACCCTCTCTCTCTCTCTGTATGTGTGTGTAAGATTTATTATCTGATAATATTAATCATTTTTTTTTTTTTGAGAAAGAAGAACGAAAACCACTTGTGATGAATATTAATCTATATTCGAGCATCTAAAATATGAAATCAATGGTGAAATTATTACAAGCGAGAGAGAGAGAGAGAAGAGATACACAAATTCATATTAATGAAAAGAATGAAAAATGAAGCACGTTCTTCTTTTGCATAATCTCGTTGCAAGGCGCAATTTGTTATAATTAATAATTTCAAAATGGAATTATCACCCTCTCTTTTAGACTGGACCGTTTTGCGCAAATTACTTTTTATAATAGCCCCCCTCCACCCACACTCTCTCTTTTCAACTTTACACACAAACCTAAAGCCTCTTTCAAGAGAAAGTTTGATCTTTTTTTTTTTTCTCTCTCTCTTCAAATAATACCGAGTTCAAGTCAAGGTCATTATTTAATAATCCGTTTTAATGAGAAACAAAGTATTTTATTTTTTATTTTAATTCTACTTAATTATTAATAATTAAAATAAAATGGCGTGGGCACTATAGAACCAACTCTCTAATTTTACTTTCTCTTGTATGTTAAAAAGTATTGGATTCATGTCGAAATTTTGACGTTTTGAGTCCGAAAAAGTGTTTTCGCGATATGGTCTGTCTGTCTGTGTGTGAGTTCAATTTAAAGCATGAAGGAATTGAGCTAGGAGGTTGAAATGTTATATTTAAGTTAGGCGCCCCCCTGGGACGTGACATGAAGCTTTTGAACAAAATCGACCAAAGAGTACTAGTACTTTACTGATGTACTTTTTCAGTTTTTTTTTCGATTTTCTCAAAATTCGCACCAACGATTTTGTTTAAAATTTAAAAATCAATTATTTTTTAGATGCTCTTTAAAATGTATATTCTCATTTTACCATTGGGGAATTGATTCCCATGATTTCAGAATATAAATATTTTCCCATACTTATAAATTTTAAATCTTGAATTCTAATATAACGGAGAAAACTAAATATAAGTCGACACGAAAAATCTGGTGTGACAGCACTTTCGATTACAGCAGGTAAGAGAAAGTTGTGTGCTGTGCGACTAGTCACACCAGATTTTTTTTTACGTATTATTACCTACTAGCATAGGCGTAGCCAGAAATTTTCGATGGGGGGGGGTTCAGGATGATTTCTCCCCCTCCCCCCTACTAATAGGGCAGTATAAGGCGTCTAATGAAATATATAACTAGCCAATCCGCCCTCCTGGACCCCCCCCTCGAGCTGGCTCGGGCCCGCCCTTTTTTAATTAAGTGCCACAATTTTTCATTCAACTCGTTTCAGCCAATAAAAAATGCAACCCTCACATCTTTAAGAATTTTAGATATATCCCTATTATAGCGGAGTTTCTGCCTGTTTTATTTCTCTTGATCCGAGTTTTATCTCAGATCTCTATGAGAAAAAAAAAATAAAAAATTTATTTATATAATAATTTTTATTATTTTTCATTTGAGGGATTTAATCAATTTTAGCAGGCTTTAATTTTTTAAAAGCACTACAAAAATCAATTCTTTTCAATGGGAAAATTCTGAATTTTCTCGAATTTTTTGACTTTCCTTTAAAAAAATTATTTTATTTAATTTTTTTTTTTTTAACTAGAGAAAATTATTATATTTTTACTTTCTCTTACCCTATATATGAAAAATATATAGAGAGAAAGTATTGATTGTATTATAGAGCTTAAATATCTAGTCATGGCTTGGGTCCGATGGGGGGGGTTTGAACCCCCAAATCCCCCCCCCCGTGGCTACGCCTATGCCTACTAGATATAAAACTCAAGATGAGGAAGTTTAGTTTTAATCAAGTTTAAATAAAATAGGGTAGAAACTAGATAACTGAAAGCAATCTCAACTGCTAGATGGCACATATACATATAAATATACTTTCTAAGATTGTTTGAAAAGAAAGTTTTGGATGAAACAACTCTTTTCGATGATTTATTCATTTTATGCTTAATAGCGGAGTGTTCGCGTTCCCGTTGGAATTTCGAAAACGTTATGGGGAATCGAGAAAAAATATTTAATTATTTCTAATATATTTAATAGTGTGAACTCTAATAACACTGTGCGGCAAAATGAAACTTTTTTTCCGAGATAATTCCTTCAGATTCTTAAGTAAAACGACCTCCTGAATCCAAATATGACCTTCGTTTTCCCCCAGCACGTACCGTTTTCGGGGGTAGCCCCCTACTTATTTCCACCCCTTTTCGTTAATTATAGGGCCATGAATCAAATTTGGAGGGATGAAAAGGAATATTTTAGCATTAACATTTCTTCAGAAGTTCTAGAGAAGTGAAAAGTTAAAAAACATTAACATTTGGATCCAAGGGGGAGGGGATGTGGGGGAGGATTTTGTCGCTTAAAATGCAAAAAAAAATCATTAAAAATGATCGATTTTTTCTGTTTTTTCACTGATTTTCTACATATTCCAGCTGGCAGACCCACCTCACCCTTCCGTAAATATCCCTCAACTAGTACTTTTACCTGATTTTGTTCAAAAGCTTATTTTCACGCTTCAACGGGGTGATTAACTTAAGGGGGAACAGGAGCAAAGGTGTTACGCATGTTTTTCCGTAGCCCAGATATAGGTCAAAAGGGGATCAGCTGTTAGACTAGTCTGCCATCTATTGCAAGAATGCTGAACTAATTTGACAGTTGATTTCTTTAAATAAATCATCTAAGCTTATTTTAAAAATTTCTTAATTAATATGTGATTAATAATAACAACAATAAATTCATTTTTAAATTAAAAAAAAAATTAAAGATTATTGGGACAGATTGTTTTTTTGTATTTGCTTGATAACAAAAAAATTAATTACAATAATCTCTATATAATAAGAAAGTAAGAACAACCTGTTGTTGTCGATAATTAAAAAAAAAAATTAAAGATTATTGGGCCAAATTGTATTTGCTTGATAACAAAAAAATTAATTACAATAATCTCTATATAATAAGAAAGTCTCTATACAATAAGAAAGTAAGAACAACCTGTTGTTGTTACGACAATTTTTTAATAAGTCATTAAACAAATTATAGCTCGATGTCCCAAATAATCTCTTATGAATTTAATTATAATAGAATATAATAGTCTAGTTTTTTTTTTTTAAGTACGTTTAGACGTCTTAAATATAAAATGTCAATTTCGTAACTCATTTCCTTCATGCAAAACGTGTATTTACCAAAATCGCAAATTTTCGATATGAATCCAATATTTTCTCTCTCTCTCTATATATATATATATATAGGTAAGAGAAAGTAAAAAAGGCAGATGATCGTTTGTATTTAATCTTGTGGTCTGCATGATTATTGAAAACGACTAAATCATCAATCTAAATAATTATTAATAGGCGATGACGTGGTCTCAACTACTTGTTGAGGTTGCCTTAGTAATCTCTGCAATTTGTCTCCTCTCTCTCTCTCTCTCTCTATGATTTAATTTCCAGCCCAACGGGTAGCCAAGTTGAAGGAAGTGAGCTTTAATTTGCCTCAACGACACCGCCGATGTCTAAGACACAGTTTCCTGGCGTCTTTAATCATCTCCCTCCGTGTCGTTCTCATTAACCAACTCCTTATATCGATCGATTGATTGCATTTCCTTCAATTTACGAGTTAATTAAAATATGTGTCGGTAAATGTACTTGTTAAAAAAAAAAAAAAATCGATCGAAATTTTGATGGAAATACACAAAAAAAAGTGGCAGATTTTAACCCTTTAAGCACAAATGTATCCGGGCTCTAATTTGCAATTGTTTTGCTAAATTCGAATATATTTTCAAACTTCCATTTTTCCCCACATTGAATTTTTGATCCGCAAACACTGAGGAATTTTAAAGAATTTTTTTGTGCGGTTTCTTTTTATTTGACCTAAATTTGTGAGCATTTTACTCAATAGAAAGCTTTTTTTTTTAAATTATGATTAATTTGAAAATAGTGAAAATTATTTTTTTTTTATTTTTAAAGAAAATGCAAATAACGTTCTATTAAGAAAATCGTAATTTTTTTTTAATCTAAAAATGTAAAAAAATCATTAATATCTAACCTATATTAATTAAATAAATTGGTGACAAAGTATTAAAAAAAAAAACGACTAAATAGTTCAACCCTCTTGCAAAAGATGGCAGGCAAGTCTAAAAGCTGACATTATCAGATCACCTACCCAGACAGTTTGGAATAAAATAAAATAATAAAATGATGATTAAGAAATTCTTCATAATTCAACTTCTCGGCCCCGACCCATCTCTGGCTTATATATTTCAATATTGGGCAGACCGCCACAAAATGAAAAACGGTTTCGTTTTCATTCAGGCAGCTTAGAGAGCACCATAAGTCTTTCCCTTATATCCATGGTTGGTAGTTTAGGTAGATCGCTTCGCCACGGAGTTTGAAGATCCATCTCATACCCTGCCAATTAATATTTTTTTCGGATATATAGGTTCCGTCTCCGAGATCAAGGTTTAAATCCTTGTATATCAGGTGATAAGTTGCTCGACTCACCCTCCAACATGTGCCTCCGAACCACTAACCCATTCATCTCCTCAAATATCCTTTTCCATTGACCCACCTCAGTGTCCATCGTGAGCGAGAAATCATCCGCCAACTTACTAAGATGATCATACCAAAAAATTCTTTCTGGCTATCCTCTTGTGTAGTCTATTATCGGGTAGATTCAATATTTTTACAATATTTTGTGTATATAGTCTGAGAGTGTAGACGTACATAGGCAAAAATCCTGTTTCTATGGATAATATATAATTTGGTGTATTGTAGGGGAGACTGAATATTTTCTTGATAAGAGTTTTTCCACTTCATCATATTTTTGGAATCCCCATACACTTCATGAACCTGACCACAGCATTAAAGACCTGACATTTGGCCGATAACGGTATGATATTTTGTTTTAAAAGACCATTCAACCCTGCGTGAAGACCACCTTTCGATGACCCGAGTTTCTGACTGAGATGGCGTATAAATGTGAGACTCGGAGACATTATCACACCCAGGTATTTATATCTTTTGACAATTTCAATTTGATTTGATTGGATTTTTTTTCTTTTTCGCTTAGTCTTCTGCCATCTCTGAACACCATAATTTTTGACTTCTCTAGGTTAACCCTGAGATTCCAGAGTCCTCAGTAGTTCTCCAGATTATGTATCATTTTCTGAAGGCAACTCCCCAACAAACACTCTGTCATCCGCATACAATAGGACTGGAATATTCTCTCCTCCTACGCCGCATCCACACCCCAGAGAACCTTGCAGATCATCAATGAACAAGGAAAAGAGCAGAGGCGAGAGAAGACATCCCTGGCGCAACCCCATGGTTGTTTCAAAGCTGGCCGATACCTCTCCACCACACCATGCACTCGCCTCAGTGTCTCGGTTAAGTTCCTTGATGCATTCTAACATCCTTGTTGATTTTCCTTTATTGGAAAGTTTGTTTTACAGACAGCTTGGAATATTACAGTAATATTGCAGCAATATTACCAACATTGCCTCAGACGGACATAGAATATTGCAGCAATGTTGCCAATATTGCCTCAGACGGACATAGAATATTGCAGCAATGTTGCCAATATTGCCTCAAACGGACATAGAATATTGCAGCAATGTTGCCAATATTGCCTCAAACGGACATAGAATATTGCAGCAATGTTGCCAATATTTTGCAAGATTTGCAATTTTGATGCAATATTCCTGCAATATTGGCAATTTATGCAAGATTCGCGATATTTCTGCAATATTTCAGGGCTGTCTGGATATATGTTGTTATAAATGATACATTATTAAAAATGAACGAAAATTAACCAGATGCATGAGATTTAATATAGATCTGAATCATGCTGCCATCTATTGGCAAATTTAACGTGACAGTTGTGTTTTTGGCCCTTAAAGCCATCTCTTGGCAAAAACATGTGAACAGCTTTGCCTCCTGAATCCCCTTAAATCTTATAATGCAAAAAAATATCTGGTGTGACTAATTGCACGCTTTCTTTTAATTTATCTAATCGATTTTGATATCTAGTGGCAAATTTATTCAAATAATAATAAATACGAATTTTTTTTTCTCCTTTCTATATGAGAAGGAATTTAATATTTAAAATGAATTTTGAGTGTTTTTAATTTGCTCTCTCTCTCTCTTCTAAAAATTTAATAATAATCTTAATTAATTTTGCTTTGAGCAAGCAAGCGGAATTGGGTGGGTCAGGTAACAAAGGGAGCCTTAAAAGGGTGTGAAAAGGTATAAGGGCATTTAAGAAAGAGGAAGAGAGAAAAAAAAAAATAGAGTGAGTGAGCTTTTAATAAACTTAATTAAAATTTCATTAAGAATATAAAAAGATTAACTTGTATAATTTTTTTTATTAAAAAAAAAATCTGGTGTGATGTAGCACAGTTGGTTTTATAATTGAGAGATTTCCATCAATGAATGATTTTTAGAAAGTTAAAGAACTATAGAATATTGTAAATATTTGTTTTTGCTATCAGGGATCAGAAAAATTGTATTAGGGGTGTCCAAAGTTTTAGCCGTATTTTGCACCACTAAATCTCCTCCGATTAGAATGAAACTTTATATTTTTATGTTTTTTTAACTATCTGTATATTTTTTTTTTAAGAGGTAACGTCTTAAAAGCCTACGGGCTTGGTCTAGTTGGTAGCGTGCCTACCTTCTATACTGAACGTCGCTGGTTCGGATCCCAGGCAGTCCGATGTACCCTTCGGCCGAAGGCCACATTCTCATATTGATTAATAAGTATTATTAAAAAAAAAAAAAAAAAATTGAATGCCAACTTCACACGGTGTTCCCAGGCGGTCACCCATCCAAGTACTGACCGTGCCCGATGTTGCTTAACTTCGGTGATCGGACGAGAACCGGTGCTTTACAACATAGTATGAAAGTTGGCTGTTTCTTTGTTTTTATGATATACCCTGATAAATACATAAATTATTAACTGGAAAATATTAATATTGAAGATTTTTTTATGCAAGATGGATATATAAATATATATAAAAAAATTTTGGCGTTTCGGGTCCCGTTTAAATCATCATCAGGGGCTTTTATTATACGTAAAAACATAATCATAAGAATAAAGATTAATCACAAAATGAAACAAAAACATCAGCGATTGATTTAAAAAAAAATATTTTTTAAATAATTGTGACTGCTATTTTTTTTTTTTTTTTAATTCCTTCTTGCCTTCCATAAGCTATAAAAAAAAAATCTTCAATTACTATTATTATTATTATTATTCAGAATTTATAATTATAGTATTTATCAGGCTATATAATAAAATCAAAGAAACAGCCAACTTTCATACTATGTTGTAAATCACCGGTTCTCGTCCGATCACCGAAGTTAAGCAACATCGGGCACGGTCAGTACTTGGATGGGTGACCGCCTGGGAACACCGTGTGAAGTTGGCATTCAATTTTTTTTTTTTTTTTTGTCTATATAATTCTAATATAACTTTTCCGCTCTAGTACAACTTCGAAATAAAAAAAAAAAAAATGTATTCTTAAATTCGTACGGTAAATATCTGAAATACTTCAATTATAATTTTTGAATAATTTGCCAATCTGCCGCCCGTCCCCTGAATTTGTTGCCGCTCTAGGCAACAGCCTACATCATTAATCAAATAGGTAGAAAGAATGAGCAAAGCAGCTATAGTATAAACCAGGGCTGACGTTTCGGTCACATATGGAACCATCTTCAGGGCCAGGTTAATGTCTAAAAATATATATATAATTCTCGCCAATATTTTCAGACATTAACCCTGGCCCTGAAGATGGTCCCATATGTGACCGAAACGTCAGCCCTGGTTTATACTATAGCTGCTTTGTTCATTCTTCCTACCTATTTGATTATCAACACTCAGTTATATACCTCCTATTTAGAAATACAGTCCTGGCCAATTTTTTTATTGCAGAAATTTTTGTAATTTGATCTGATTGAACAAAAACAAAAAAAAGAAGGGAGTGGAGAAGTTGTCTTTTAATTCTTGAGTGATGCAATCTCTCTCTCTCTCTCCTCTTTGATGAAAATGATTGCTTATCGCCATGATTGATGCCTCCCTTGCGAGCTACAAGGCGTCAACCAACCAAAAAGAGTAGAAAGGAGGGGGGGAGGGGGGGGGGGGTGCTCTCTGCTCTGTTCTGTTCTAAAGTGGAGAAGGGGGGGGGGGGGGGGTAATAATAGTCGGCTGGATTTACGAGCTGTTTTTAACAACGGTTTAATTAGCACCCCAAACCCTTTTCTCTTCGTCTTCTTCTTCCTCTCTGCTGCTGCTGCTGCTGCCGTTACGAAGATTAATTTATAAAAAAAAAAAAAAAAAGGAGAAAAAGAGGGAGAAATTGAAAAAAGATTTACAAGAGAGAGCGAGAAGAGGAAATGAAATTAAGTGGTGTTAAGAGAGAAAGAGTGAAATAACACCTAAAAGGGTTCAAAAACAATAACGTTTCGGCTTTCATACTAAAATTGTATATATATATATGCAAAGATAAGTTTTCTCGGGTTAAGTCGCGTAGGGTGCTGAGATTTACTCGACGTTTCGGCTCTCCTTTTGGAGCCATTTTCAAGAGAGAAGGAAGTTAGGAGAGGTAATGGTGGAGGGGGGTTGTTTACGGGGTCGCAGTCTTGCTGTGGTCCCCAGGTCAATTTGGTGGATGACTCAGAGGCGTGGATTGGTCTCTGAGAACTGGAGGAAGGTTTGTTGTGTGTAATTGTGTTCGGTTTAGGTTGACTACGGGGCCTCAATCTGCCTACTCCCCAAGTCGGTGTGTTGGTGGTGTGTTTGGTGGATGCCTCAGAGGTCTGGGTTTGGTCTCTGAGGAATGGACAGTGGTTGGTTCTGTGTAATCGGGTTTGTGTTTGGTTTGGGTTGACTTTGGGGCCTCAATCTGCCTACTCCCCAAGTCGGGGTGTTAGCTCTTGGTTCCCGGGGTCTCAACCTGCCTACTCCCCAGGCCGAGAGCTCCAAAAGGAGAGCCGAAACGTCGAGTAAATCTCAGCACCCTACGCGACTTAACCCGAGAAAACTTATCTTTGCATACATCCGGTCGCGGAAACCTTCCAGAACATATATATATGAAGATAAGTTTTCTCGGGTTGAGTTGAGATTTACTCGACGTTTCGGCTCTCCTTATGGAGCCATTTTCAAGAGTATGGGGTTAGCGGGGGAATTGTTGGGGTGGTTTGTTTACGCAGTCGCAGTCTTGCTGGTCCCCAGGTCAATTTGGTGGATGCCTCAGAGGCTTGGTTTGGTCTCTGAGAGCAGGAGGAAGGTTGAGTGTGTGTAATTGCGTTTGTGTTAGGTTAAGGTTGACTACGGGGCCTCAATCTGCCTACTCCCCCAGTCGATGTTTCCGAGGCTTGTGTTGGGTTGTGTGGTGACGGTTTGCGTGTTGATGATAGTCGAAGTGATTTGTTTTTTGCTTACTGCTATGCGAGGTGTTGACTGGTCTCTGGCGTGGCTGACGAAAAAGGGATCACCACTCCCAAACCAATTAGCTCTAAAAAGGGGTCAGGCAATAACAATGGAATGACCATTAGTACCTCATCCAACTCAGGTATATAAGCAGCAAACCCAACCGAGAGGGCTCAGTCGTCAGCCGGCCAGAGACCAGTCAACACCTCGAGGGCCATTAGGGTTGTCACTATTAATTTCAATTTCAACATTTCATCTATATTAAACATTGTTGGACGATTTTATATACCGAACTAACATATGTATGTTTTTTGTATATGAGTAGTAGGTGTGATGTTTTACAACGGTAAAGTTTCACCGAGTTTGGTTTATGAATTCATAAACCAAAAAGAAATGGCGCGGGTCCTCTACAGGCTATTCCGTCTGTCTGTCACGCTCTATTTAGGCAACTTCCCGTTATAATTTTGAAATGAAATTTTATATGTATAAAGAGGACCTTCTACGCACTAATGGTAATTATTTTCATCCCGAAATTCCTATAACTTTTTGAGTTATTAATTCCTAAATTTACGTTTTCTCCCATAGAAAATGTATAAATGGAAATATTTATGTATTCATTGCATTTGTGTATTCTATGAATGTAAACAAATCCTCAAGCAGGCACTGGATTGGAATAGTAATAATTTTCTTACTCATAGTTGGCATAGCTGTTACGCATTGGTATGTCAAGCGCCAAAAAATTACAAATTAAGCACGGAATATTGTTTCAAATGCTATAATTTATAGTATTTTTTATGAATTATGTCCTAAAAAAAATTTATATTTAATGTAAAAGCTTAAAATTATTTTTACAATATTTCAATGCACAATTTTCATTTTGCAAAAATGATTTATGTGCCTAACACGTTTTAATTTGATATTATTCCTGATAATGAAGATGAGGATCAGTGCGATTTCGAAAAGACAACAAAATAAATAATATTAAGTCGATTTCATTATTATAACTTTGATTTCCGGTTTCCAAGCTATTTATTCGGGAATTAATTGATGAGAAAATTTTGTTATCACTTGGTATTTAATTTTAAAATATTAATACTATTTAAAATTGTATGAATTTTGATAAAAAGTTTCTAAGCTATTTAGTATTAAATATAACCATAAAAGAACTTTAATAATATCTCCGTTTTAATTTTTGAATTATAAACCTAAAATTATTTTATTAATATAAATAGTGCATAGATTAATTTGCAATCATATGTCAAGAGACTTTGAAGCATTTTAACAAATATAATTGGACTTATAGAATTTTGTATATTTTATTGTTTTTCTCTAAATTAGTCGTATTTTTAGAGATAATTTATGTATATCTGCAATAATTACAGTATTTACTTGCACAATTGACAAAAGAAAAAAATGATATATAATCTAATCAAAACAATTTAAATCAGAAAAACTTTAATGTTCATTTTCTCAAATCTCGGTACATGGCGCTTGAGACATTAATGCGTAACAGGGTCCAGTTAAGAAAGAGCGAGGGTGCTTTCGGCGGGCGGAGCGGCTAGTACTATAATAATTAATATATATTCAAAATATCATAAATCATAAAAATCTCCCCTTTTTTTTTATCGTTGTAATAATAAATGAATATTATATTGTTTTGATGGCCGCATCATCATCATCAAGGGTTGAAAATGTCATCATATTTGTATATAATAAAAATTCACTTTGAAACTTTTTCTCTCTCTAAATTGATATACGAGAGAGTTAATGTAATAAAAAAAAAAAAAAAAAATTCCCCGTTTTTATAAGAAGGAAAGCTAAAAGGGCGTAGTGGAGATGGAGGAGGGGAGGGGGGAGTAGGGGGAGGTAGAGCTGCTGCTTTAATCATGGACGACATTTAATTGATGCCGCCTGCTGCTCGGCATAATTTGCTTTTTATTATTTTTAATATAAATTTTTTATTGTAATCGTCTCTTCTCTCTCTCTCTTTTTTTTTTTTTATTATATTCATCATTTAATTGAAACCCCTGGGACAAAGAGAGAGAGAGAGAGAGATATAAAATTTTTTTTTTTATTTTTAGTTTGACGTCATTTTGATAATCATTTACTCAAAATAGAGAAACTTTATTTTTTGATTAAAAAGAAGAAGAATATGATCTTGTTAAGCAAGTTGAAGAGATGTTGAGGGTGGGATGGGTGTTGAATGTCGCGAAATAACTTTGCTATACTTTTTATTTAAAAGACAAAATCGCCCGCCGAAAACCATCGAATAATAAATTAACTAGCCTCGCCGCCCGCCTTCCGCGGTCTTCGAGCCTGGCCAAGGGGGGCTTCGCCCCCCACCAGCTGGCTCGGGCCCGCCTGCGCCGGACCTTCGTCTTTTCTTAATTATGAAAAGAAAATTATTATTATTTATTATTTTTTTTTTTTTAACACACTTTTTTCCCATTCACACTCACATTCAGGAGTAAAGTATTTTTGGGGAATTTTCAATTTAATCTCCTCAGAAGTGAGAGACCACATTACCTAGCCGAGGGATTTCGGTTTATTAGTTCATTCCAGGGGCGTATATAGAATTTTTTTTCGGAGGGGGGGGGCCCCGGGCCCCCTCGCCCCCCCCCCCCCTTAAATACGCCCCTGGTTCATTCGCTTAGAAATAAGGGAGTCGAGGGAGACCCGAGACTTTCAGATCGTGGCTATTTAAATTTCTGATGGTGAAACAGGCGGGGTTAGACTTGTGGATCGCAAAGTTTTTTTCATTTTTTGTATTGTTTTATTTTGTATTATTTTTTTCAAAATTATTGGGCCAACTATATTAAAATGTTTTTGGCGAGATATTAATATCTATAATTAATAGTAGTAATATTATTTTATATTTTACTTTATATTTAAGTAATAATAATAATAATGATTAATATGTACAAAAAATAATAATTTCATAATTTACAAGTCATTTATCGTAACAGTATCATGTACAAAAGAGCAATGATATGTAGCTCAGAAAGAAGCTCAAAAAGTGCAACCGCTCAGAGCCAATAAAATTTATTCATTCATTCATTCACACAGACTGAGGCCATATAATACTTTTTACGAAAACCGTTATTATGAATAATAAATATAGACTATATATTGGGGTGCAGTCATTCTTATTTAAGCCATTTGGTATCCAAATGGCTTAAATAAACCATCGGACTGCCTGGAATCAGAACCCGCGACCCCAGGTATAGAAGACCAGCACGCTAACCCCTACACCAAGCCCAAAAAGCAAAATTATTATTATTTTTTTTTTTAAACATTCACACTTTTTCTCATTCACACTCACACTCAGACACACATTCACACTGTCTTTTCGGCAGCTCAGGCCATATAAGACATTTACGATAACCGTTATTTATGAATTTATCTATATTAGGGTCCAGGCATTTTTATTTAAGCCATCTGGTATCCAGATGGCTTAAATAAAATCATCGGACTGCCTGGGGTCCGAACCCGCGACGTTTGGTATATGAGGTTAGCACGCTAACCTCTACACCACGCCCCGTGGGCTGCAAAATTATTATTGCTACGTATTCCAATCCAGTGCCTCTTTGAAGATTTGTTTACATTCGAAGAATACACAACTGCAATGAATACTTAAATGCTTCCCTATACATTTCCTATGGGAGAAATCGTAATTTTAGGGATTAATAACTCAAAAAGTTTAGGAATTTCGGGACCCGAGTATTTTTCTTGGACTCTCCTTAACGCCCTCTATAAGACTGCAAAATATCGTTTCGAAATTTCAAACGGAAAGTTGGTCAAACAAAGCGTGACAGACGGACGGACAAACGGACACTCCGATATTATTATATATAGAAGATTAGGCACCCCCCAAGGGGTGAAAATATGCTTTTAAACAAAATCGGTAAACAAGTACTAGCTACTTTACTGATGTACTTTTTAGTTTTTTTTTTCGATTTTCTCAAAATCCGCTCTAACGATTTTGATTAAAATTGAAAAATCAATTTCATTTTAAATGCTCTTTAAAATGTATATTCTGATTTTGAAGCACACTTTACTCTTGTACTTCACACAAAAGATAGACACTATGTTAATAAAAACTTTCAACTGTGCTGTGCAACCAGTCACACCAGATTTGTTATAATCCGCTTATCATAGAGATTAAATCAAATTTAATCCCACACACTATTTATTTATTTATTTTTTTAAATATGTTATTAACGTTTATAAATCAATTTTCTTGTCTAAAATTGGATGTCCATTGAGGAGGGAATATGATCCTGTTTTAAAGGGGAAGGGAAGGGAAGGATGGATTGAATCCCTTTTGGGGGTTTAATCCCCCCCCCCCCCCATGGCATCAATCGTGCCCTTTTGGCACGCAGCCCTGCCACTCGACAATCTCAGCCCTTAATTACACATTAACCCTCGGTGCTGGTTTTCTCACCCCCCCCCCCCACCCCCGCCTCTCCCTCTTTGGCTATATTTATCCAGACCACATATCCCTTAAATAGACTGAAATAATCTCACCTTAAGACGCCTAGAATGTGAGTGAGTCTTAAATTAACGAAAAGGTAAGATGATATTTATAATCTATTGCCTTCGTTTAATTAATTAATACTCTACCTGGAGTTGTATACTTAAAATATACAAAATCCAATCCCTGAATCAATGTTTATATACACGTAATTAATTAATGAACTGTGTACGCTATCATGTTTATTTTTAACAATCTTCCGAGAATGTATCTTAGATACGTCTCAGAAAATGTATTTATTTAAAATGAAAAGACGTAAAGTTATTTATTTTTCTATTTATACTTATAAATAAAAAAAAATCTGGTGTGACTGAAGCATAGCACACAACTTTCTTTTACCCTTCGGTAAGAGAAAGTTGTGCACCGTGCTGGTCACACCAGATTTTTTGTGTCGAGATATATTTAGTTGCTCTTAGCACTTTAGTTCCAAACTTGACCACGCGATGAATCAAAGATGGCGCTGAGCTACGAATGCTTCTACATCAGTAAAGTGTACTTCAAATGATTTCCACGAAAAATTTCACTGATATACTTTTTAAAGAGCATATAAAAAATAGTTGATTTTTGAATTTTAAACAAAATCGTTGCAGCGAATTTTGAGAAAATCGCATAAAACTGAAAAAGTACATTAGTAAAGTGTACTTCAAAAAATTTCAACCAAAATTTCACTGATAGACTTTTTAAAGAGCATCTAAAAAATAGTTGATTTTTGAATTTTAAACAAAATCGTTGCAGCGAATTTTGAGAAAATCGAAAAAAACTGAAAAAGTACATCAATAAAGTACTAGTACTTTTTGGGTGATTTTGTTTAAAAGCTTATTTATACGAGTTCGGAAGGTGTCTAACTTAAATATAAAATTTCAACCTCTTAGCTCTTTTAGATATTTTGTTCACAGACAGAACAATTTGCGGGACACACTTTTTTGGACTCAATGGACCTCAAAATATAAAATCTCGTCATCGCAATACTTTCTCTCTATATATTTCATATATAGAATAAGAGAAAGTAAAAAAGACAATCAAGTATGAGGGCTTCTTTTGACTGAAGATAGGTCGCATAGACCAGGGGTCGGCAACCTTTTGAATCGGAAGAGTCAAAAATTACAATTTACAAAATTTCAAAGTTATTGAAGAGCCGCAAAATTTTTTCTTTTAAAGGGGGTAATTATATAGAAATTTTTTTTTCAGAGGGGGGGCGACCGAACTCAAAAATTTATCTGCAGAAATTTTTTTTTTTTTTCAATTTTTTTCCCCCTACTGAAGACGAAATTATTTTCCATGGGAATCATTTTACCTTTTTATTTTTTAGGGACACGAAATTTTTTCTGCCCTGAGCTAATTTTTTTTTGCTGAACTTTTTTAGTTTTCCGTCCTTGCGGGAAATTTTGTTTTTGCAATTTCTTCTCCTTCATGGAAATCATTTTACCTTGTTTTTAAGGACACGGAATTTTTTCCGGCCTGCCAAAAATTATTTAATTATTTACTATGTTTGCGTATGGAACTAAAGAGCCGCAGGTGGCCGTCTACTGGCATAGACGACCGAAACGTCGCTGTGGGTTTGAATAAAAATAAAGAAAAAAAAAAACATGCTATGTCTTTTATTCTACCCTACTAAATAATAAGATACAATAATTTTTGTATTTCTGGGGTCATTATGACCTGTATCGTAAAAATATATAAAACAATTCGAAAAGAAATGGATTTTTTTCTCGATAATAATACTTCCCTCTTATATAACGTAAAAATAAAATGCCTACAAAACAGAATTTTGTTTGTTGATGACGATGTTTTTTTTTTTTTTTAATTAGGCCTAATCGTGCATTAAACTGATAAGAAACACAAAAAAAAAAAAAAAAAAGTTTAATTTATTAAAAAAAACAAGAGCTGTCAACTTTTGACAAATGATCATCATCATTATCCCCCCCCCCTCCCCCTCCCCCTCTAGCCCTTGGCCTTAACTAAAAGTAATTTTATTTAGAATTAATTAAACAAAAAAAATGGTGGTGGGGGGTACGGTACATACCTCCGCCGGGAATGAATAGCCATGTATACGATGTTCACTCCCGTGTCGATTCTCTGTTCCATAATGGATATAAACCTCTTCAAATTGATAACGATACGCCAATGGACCATTCGAGATGTTCACTTGGTGTTTGTTGTCTTTATCCACACGAAACACTAGCGTTTGTCCCGTGTTGAGTAATGTACCGCTCACCTGTTGATAAACAAACAAAAAAACAATGAACAAAAATTGAATTTATTTTTTTAAAATACACTACTATTATCAAGAAATTAAGGGGGTTCGGGAGCGAAGGTATTACGCACGTTTTTCCCGAAAAGATGGCGTTGTGTGTCATAAAAAGTATGCCCAAAAAATCAAGTAATTCAAAAATTTGCCAAGAGATGTCAGAATGGTAGCTAATAATATTTAATGCATTTGGTTGATTTTCATTGATCTTTTAACAATAAATACTTTATAAATGTTATTATATATTATGTATCTTTTATAAAAGCATAAAAATATATAAATATAGGCTAAAAGGGGATCAGCTGTTAGACTAGCCTGCCATCTATTGCAAGAAAGCTGAACTAATTTGACAGTTGATTTTTAAATAAATCATCTAAGCTTATTTTAAAAATTTCTTAATTAATATGTGATTAATAATAACAATAAATTCATTTTTAAATTTAAAAAAAATTAAAGATTATTGGGACAGATTGTTTTTTTGTATTTGCTTGATAACAAAAAAATTAATTACGATAATTTTTTAATAAGTCATTAAAAAAATTATAGCTCGATGTCCCAATAATCTCTTATAAATTTAATTCATATAAAAAAACCGCATTGAAAAATTCCTTATAATAGTCTAGTTTTTTTTTAAGTACGTTTAGACTTCGCTCCTGAACCCCCTTAACATAACTATAGAGGTAAGAGAAAGTAAAACTGAGAACAATATTTATTTAGTAATTGAAGATTTGAATAATTTTAAATTATTTTAAAAATTATATTTTATCAATTTAAAAATTGAATAATTAAATCACACAATTATTTTTTTATAATTCGTCATATATATTAAATTTCAACTTTCTTATTTTTGTCGTCACGGCTTTTGACGTCATGGATTGCAGCGTCACGGCTTGTAACGCGACAGGAGAAGAGCGGAAAAATTTGAGGCGATCAAATAAAAGTTGCACTTTAAAAATACTGTAGATTAACTTACAATTTGTTTGTGTTTTTTGTGCCACTTCATTCAATAGTTTGTCTAAGAAAAATATATTATGAAAATTTTTCTCTTTTTTTATTCCCCAATGAGGGAATACTTCACTTATTAAAATGTCCATATCCATCTCCGATCAGAGCGTCGATAAGAGCAAAGAAAATGAATCGGGATCAAAGAACGATTCTCAGCGCAGCTCTATTCAAAAGCATATTTCTATTTGCTTTGCTATGCTCTTATCGACGCTCTTATCGCTTATCGCAGCTAGGGATACGGTATCGAAAAAAAAGTATCGATACTTGTACTTGGTATCGTATCAAAAGGAAAGTATCGATACCAGAAAGTATCCAAAGAAAAGTATCGATACCACTAAGTATCGAGTATTTTTTCAAGTATGAGTATTTTTTCTTTTTTACTTTCTCTTACCCTATATTTTTAAGTCTTTTTGGCATCTTAGGTTCCTGACGTCGATAAAGGGGCCCAACAGAAGATCAGTATACTGGTATACTGGTATGCCATTTTCCTCAAAGTAATGAGCACAGGAGGAAGGGTGATTCGGAGCTTGTGAACCCGTGATTTATTTTTCTGTTTCGGAGGCTTTCTCAACCAAAATAAAAGTCTGTCCACAACTGCTCAACAAAAATGAACTTTTTTCTTTCACAAGAATAAAGATATGAGATTCTGGAAGTATTATTCATGATGAATTCAAATATCATTTCAATTCTTCCCCATCAGGCACATATGTAGAGATACCGGTATATAGAAAAATAAATTTTAATAGAAAAAGTGCTCTAAATGGGCTCTTATTTTGAATTTTCAAGATTTTTTTAAGACGATACCTCTTAAAAATATGCAGATAGTTTTAATAAATATAAGTTTCAGCCCGATCGGAGGTCATTTATTGTTAGACGTGCCAAAAACGGCTTAAACTTTAGAAAAATCAAATTTTTTAAGTTTAAAAAATCTGGTGTGACTGGCGACAGCACACAACTTTCTCTTACCTTCGGTAATCGAAAGTTGTGTTCTGTGTTGTCACACCAGATTTTTTGTGTCGACATATATTTAGTTCCCGGCAGTAGGGAATATTTGAATTCAGATGTAAAATTTATAAGTATGGGAAAATATTTATATTTTGTTACCATGGCAACCATTTCTCCTATCTTCCCTATGAAATACAAGAGTAAAGTGGTCTTCAGAAGATTTCAATTGCAAAATGAGAATATACATTTGAAAGAGTATCTAAAAAATAATTGATTTTTGAATTTTAATCAAAATCGTTAGAGCGAATTTTGAGAAAATCGAAAAAAACTGAAAAAATACATCAGTAAAGTACTAGTACTCTTTGGCCGATTTTGATTAAAAGCTTATTTTCACGCTCCCGGGGGTTGTTAACTTATATATAAAATTTCAACCTCATAGTTCAATTTTTTCATGCTTAAAATTGAACACACACAGACACACACACACACACACAGACACACACACACACAGCACACACACAGACAGACAGACCATGTCGCGAAAACCACTTTTTGGATTCAGGGGACCTCAAAACGTGTATATCCATCAAAATCTCGACATCGAATTTTTTGACATGAATCCAATATTTTCTCTCTATATATATTACATATATATAGAGGTAAGAGAAAGTAAAAATATCTTGAAAATTCAAAATAAGAGCCGTTTTAAAGCACATTTTCTATTAATGACCTAAGATGCCGAAAAAAGAAAAAATATCTGAATGAGTATTTTCATTCGATACCGGCAATCAAGTACTCATATGAGTAAAGTATCGAAACAAAAGTATCGAGTAAAAAAAGTACTAGTATCGAAACGAAAGTATCGATACCAGGAAGTATCGATACTTTTTTCGTGTCCCTAATCGCAGCTCCATCATAATCGCACCCTTACAGAGAAACGAAGCCCGCCAAAGAATAATTTTTCCTTTAAATATGACATGTCTATCGAAAAGTAAATTTTTTCCTTCTTTTTAGTAATTATGTAAATAAATTTACGTTTAAAATATGACGTCACTCGGACGTTTATTTAATGCCATATCGTGTTTACATTAATTATAATTCAAATCAAAAATAATTAAGAATATATAAGTTTAATGAGGGTTGAAAAAAAAAAAGAATTCCTTAATACAATATTCATGTATTCATTGACAAAAAAAAAAGAAAAAAAAATATGATAATTACAAAAAGTCTTTTAGGGATATGAATTATTAAAGAGGGCGCGGGAGATCATATTTAGAATAATGAGGCGACGCATAAAAAAAAAAATTCACTTTGTCTTAATAATAATTCAAATCGTGTTAAACATACATTGAGAGGGAGTGAGAGAGAGGAAATATAATCCTTACTAGTCACACCACCCTCCTTTGGCGGACTCCGCGCCGGTATAGCTAGCAATTAATTGAGTGGAAGATAGTCATAAGCCACAAAACATGTGATATTGGCAAATTAAAATTTGACTGTTTTGTTTATCCAAAAATCTGGTGTGACTGGTCGCACAGCACACAACTTTCTCTTACCTTGTGTTCTGTGCTTGTCACACCAGATTTTTTGTGTCGAGATTTATTTAGTTTCCGTAGATATATTAAAATTCAAGATGTAAAATTTATAAACATGGGAGAATATTTATATTTTGTAACCATGGACTCCTATCTTTCCTATGAAGTACAAGAGTAAAGTGATCTTCAGAAGATTTCAATGGCAAAATGAGAATATACATTTCAAAGAGCATCTAAAAAATAATTGTTTTTTGAATTCGTTGGAGCGAATTTTGAGAAAATCGAAAAAAAGTGAAAAAGTACATCAGTAAAGTACTAGTACTTTTTGGCCGATTTTGATCAAAAACCTATTTTTCCGGTTCCCGGGGTGTTTAAATTAAATATAACATATAAATAAGAATTGGTGGCTGTGAACGTAATAGATTTTGATAGGGCAGGTTCAGCCAAATAAAAAGCCTTTATATGCTTCTCGACTCCGGAGACGTTTCGAGATATTTTTAATGTCTCATCTTCAGTCCGTCTACAAAATGTACATATAAATAAAAGATTAGTTTTCGATATACAGTAAAAAGTATAAAGCCATTAATTTCCACACAGATTGTGAGACCCTGGGCAACGTGTATGATGCGATTCTCTTCTCAGGGGCAGGCATGCGCTAATAATTAAAATAAAAATAAACAAACTAATTTATCTATCAATTTTATATAGTGAATTGTGGGCTTGAGCCATTTGGTTTGGTCAAAAAATAAAAACCGAAATGTCAAATTTAGATATTTTATATTTGATTTAAAAAAATGAAGAAAATAATTAGTTCTATTTTTGCCTATATTAATACTTTGACCGGGATTAACTTTTCGATGCTCTGGAAATAAACTTTTTAAAAAATCATATATAAATGCATGAGAGCAATGAATTTTAACTATTGAGAATATTTCCTCTCATGAACGCTTCGAGGCGTATTCATTATATAAAATTTATATGTACATATGCTGTATATTAATGACTACCTTTATGCTAATTTTCGATGTAAGCGTATGTTTTTTATTTTTTATTTTATTACAATGGATTTTATACTTTTTACTGTATATCGAAAACTAATCTTTTATTTATATGTACATTTTGTAGAGGGACTGAAGATGAGACATTAAAAATATCTCGAAACGTCTCCGGAGTCGAGAAGCATATAAAGGCTTTTATTTGGTGAACCTGCCCTATCAAAATCTAAATATAACATTTCAGCCTCATAGCTCAATTCTTTCATGCTTTAAATTGAACCCAGAGAAACACACACACAGACAGACCATGTCGCGAAAACCACTTTTTTTGGATTCAGGGGACCCCCAAAACGTGAAGATCCATAAAAATCTCGACATCGAATTTTTGACATGAATCCAATACTTTCTCTCTCTATATATTAACATATATAGAGGTAAGAGAAAGTAAAAATCATGTTCATTTTTAAGATGAACGTTGACTACTACTCTCTCATTTTATATCAATATACGTGTATGTGGGTATATCTTATCCATTGACATGCTTAGATCAAATATTTCTTCCATTTTTTTTTTGTTTTTTTTTTTTTAACACTATAAAACCTTTAATATTAGATAAACCTTTTCGAGGTTTTGATCTTTTAAAAATAACTGCATTTAATATTTTATAAAGTTCAAAAAAAAAAAAAAAAAAGAGAGAGAAAATCTGGTTGAATATTCAAGTGGGAGAGACAGAACGAAAATAAATATTGACCAATAAAAAAAAAAATTTAATTAATTCCCTAATGTCCGTCTGTCTATCTGTCACGCGCTGTTTAGGCAATTTCCTATTGGAATTTCGAAACTAGCTTCGCCCCCTGGACCCCGGCCAGCTGACTCTGACACCCCTACGCCGGCCCTCGCCTTTTCGGCGGATCCTCGCCTTTTCGGCGGACCCTCGCCTTTTCTTAATTATAAAAAATTTCGGGAAAAAAAAAAAAATTATTACTATTCCAATCCAGTGTCTGCTTGAAGATTTGTTTACATTCAAAGAATACATAAATATTTCTCTGTACATTTCCTATAGGAGAAATCGTAACTTTAGGAATTAATAACTCAAAAATTTATTATAATTTCGGGACTTGGGTATTTTTCTTGAACTCTCCATAACGTCCTCTATAAGTCTGCAAAATTACGTTTCCAAATTCCAAAGGGAAGTTAGTCCAACAGAGCGTGACAGACAGACAGAGAGACGGACACTCCGCTATTATTATATATAGATTCTGTTTGATTCTGTTGAGCCGAGTTGGTTTTTTGTTATTATGTAACCCGGTGGGAAAGATAAGAATTTCAAAAATGACATCATGCAGGTGTAATAATAAAATAAATAAATAAATAAATTTATTTGTTTACCGACTTAGGTATACAAAGGTGATTGAGATATATTTATCAAAACACTTATACTAATTTATTATTTGTGCCCGCAGCATTAGGGCGCTTACAATGTAGTGGTACAGCTTTTTTAGTTGATCCTCATTCTTTATATTCAATAATGTTTCTAAACTATTTACAATATTTGTATTGATTTTATGCAAATATTTTTTCCTTAAATCAAGGTACATAGGACATTCATAAAAAAGGTGATACAAATTTTCCTCCACAAACATATTACAAATTGAACAAATTTCAGTCTGGTCAACAATATAGGCAGTACCCTTAACCCACACCCTGAGACGGTCCCCACTAGCCAATCTTAGCTGAGCAGCAATCCTTAAAAAATTCAATGGGACTTGAAAGTCCAGGTATTTTTGGCGAAGCCTTTCATTTGTTGTTATTAAATTTTTGTAGTAATCATTGAATCTTGATTCTCTCATTCTTGTTTGATCCCTTACGAGAAGTTGACTCTCCAGTTTTTCTAATATTGTTGGTATTTGTTCTTTTATGCTTTCTGGGCTTCTCGACCAAATTTCCGAGGTGTATCTCTAAATAGATGAGATATTTGTGTTTTAATTTAGAAAAAAGTTGAAAGATTCTTCTTGGATTTGGTCCATTGCCCAGAATCGAGATGAATAAATGTTTTCTCTAATAAAAAAAAAAATGATAAAGTCAATAACAATAATCATCATGAAAATAGAGAGAGTATTTCGATTGATCTCAAAAAAGAAAAAAAAAAAGAAAGAAAGGATACAATAGAATTGTGAAATTGATAACTCAATCCTCTCCTTGTTCCTTTATCCTTTTTTTCCCTCTCTCAGATGATAAATAATAAATAAATCAACATTTTAGGGATTGCAAAAGAAGACAGAAAAAAAAATTAAATTAAAATGGTTTTTGAAAAGATAGATTTATCAAAATTTCTATTTTAATGGAAATACACGTTTTAAGGATCTTATAAAAAGACAAGAACAAAAAGAGTTAAGAGATTTAAATTTTATATTTAAGTTAGCCACCCCCTTAAGGCGTGAAAATAAGCTTTTAATCAAAATCGACCAAAGAGTACTAGTACTTTACTGAGGTACTTTTTCAGTTTTTTTTTTTCGATTTCTTCAAAACTCGCTCTAAAGATTTTGATTAAAATTCAAAAATCAATTATTTTTTAGATGCTCTTTAAAATGTATATTCTCATTTTACCCTCAAGCACACACTTTACTACTGTACTTCATAGGAAAGATCGGAGAAATGGTTGCCATGTGTAACAAATTTATCAAACTTTCTCTTACCTTGTATGAGTGTATGAGATTGTGTGAATGTATTAGTTTGACAGTAGGTATGATATTCAGATGTAAAATTTTAAGTATGGAAATGTTATATTTTGTCCATGAACCATTTCCCACTTCTATGGAGACAAGAGTAAAGTGGTTTCAAAGATGTAATCGCAAAATGAGAATATGATTAAAGAGACTAAAAATAGTTGATTTGAATTTAGGAAACCCCTGGGAGTGCAAATTTTTGAGAAAATCGAAAAAACGAAAAAGTGCATAGTAAAGTACTGAGTATTTTCGATTTTTTCAAAAGCTGTGTACGTCCGGATTTAAATTAAATATAAAATTTAACTCTAGATCTTCGTTGTGAGAGAATCTTTGACACACACACACACCACACAAAAACACAAAAAAAGAAGAATGGAGAAATTTGGATTCAGGGGATCAAAAGTGGAGATTCCCATCATAAATTGACATCGAATTTTTGTGAACATACTTTCTATATATATTTATCAAGGTAAGACAAAGTAACAAAATATATCTTTTCCATATTTATAAATTTAATATCTTGAATTCTCATATATCGGTGGAAATTAAATATATCTCGATACAAAAAAATCTGGTGTGGACAAGGACAGAACACAACTTACCCAAAGGGGTCGTCCACATATTACGTTACGTGTTAGGGGGAGGGAGTGGTCTGGACAAAACGTTACTAATTGTAACACGGGGGTTTCTCTAAGTGTGGCATAAGAATTCAAAGTTGAATTTATAAAATTTTGTGAAAAAAAAAATCATTGTGTGGTTTTATGAAATCACGATGCAAGTGAACCGTAGGCGTTTAACGTAAAATTTTCAGAAACTTATTCAATTAAGGGTATTAAAATCGCGTTTTTAATCTTAACTTAATAATTGGAAAATGGGAACGCATGTTAAAAACTGAGAACAATATTTATTTAGTCATTAAAGATTGGAATGATTTTAAATTATTTTAAAAATTATATTTTATCAATTTAAAAATTGTATAATTAAATCTCACAATTATTTTCTTATAATTCGTCATATATATTAAATTTCAATTTTCCTATTTTTGTCGTCACGGCTTGTGATGTCATGGCTTGTAGCGTCACGGCCTTTGACGTCACGGCTTGTAACGCGACATGCTGATAGAAGAGCCAAAAAATTTGAGGGGATCAAAAAAAAATTCAACTTTAAAGATAAAATGATATGAATTTTGTATAAGAAATCTTATTTGGGGGGAGGGTAGTTCTATGTTGTGACATAATGTTGGGAGCGGAGGGGCTAAATGGTCAAAAAAGGCTTTAATTAATATGTGAACGACCCCAAAGATTGTGTGCGACCAGTCACACCAGATGTGTGTTAAATTAAACAAAAGCGTTAATTAATAAAAGACTGTATATCTTATAAAAAATATATATAATTAAACAGAGTTAGACATGAATTAAATGGTTGCTATTAATAATATCAAATTAAATACGTACAGAGAGGAAATGCAATTGATTGGATTTCTATTCAAGAGAGGGAGTTTGGGAAAAGACAGACACCATTGGGGGGGGGGGGGGTGATTAATTTGTGACGTTGCTGCTAAGTGCCCTCCTCTCTCTCTCTCTCTTGCTCTCACACGTGACTGATGATGCTACGTAATGGCCTGAAGAACAACAAAGAGATTTCAACGTGTGTCGTTCCGTTTTTCTTCTTTATTTATTTATTTATTCTCTCAATTGAATTGAATGTTATTTGTCCTTTTAAGGTTGTTCGGATAGTAGTACCCCGTAAGTCATAATAGAATCTAAATTTTTTTTTTTAATAAAATTAAAAATTTGAATGCCAAAATTCCTTATTATAATTTAGTCGTGACCTATCAGAGTTTATAATTGTATTAAGTTAATAATTTAATTACCAAAAATAATAAATGAATGACTTTTGACTTGAGCAGTTTTTCACGTAATATAGATCTGGCAACATTGCATTTATCAGCTGTTTATTTTAAATCTTAAAAGCCTTCAATTTTATTTTATTTAATATATTACAATGATTAATGCAAATCAGTTTAAACACAATGGACGATTTGCGAGAAAAAATATCGTTAAATGGAAAAAAAAATGTAACTGACAGCGAGAAAAGAGTATTATTTTATGCGACGTTGCCAGACTGGTCTGAGTCACGTGACTTCCCTATTTTTAAATTTTGCCTACTGTCATTTTCGGGATTTTTTTTGACTTTCTTTTTAAATTATCTTTAAAAGCCTTCGGTAGAAACTTTTGATTTGATGTTTAACGTATTCCTCGGAAGTGAATTGATAAAATGTAAGTTTTTTGTTTTTGTATCTGTTGCAGAGGTGGCTATATAATTCGATATGTGTGCGTTACGTCGATATTCCCCATAGACTACATGTTAAATTTCAATTTTTTAAAAATTAATTACACGATACTTTTGCGTCAGATCTCCTTCACAATTTTTTATTTTTTTGTTTTAAAAAAAAGATGAGATTCTCTTTCCCTCTTCCAAAAAGATCCTGAAGAAGGGTGACGTTTTGATATCAGAATATTATATCGCCTATTTTTTTTTTTTTATTTCAATTATCAAAAAGAAATTTGTATTTATTTAGTATAGAATAGCAAAATTCGTGTAAACGGTATAGCAGCGCACCATCGATTGCTATAACGATAAAATAATTATATTGTACAAACGAAGAGAGAGAGAGAGAGGGAGAGCCGCAGATTACGCCTCAGGACATTAAGCACGTCGACGGCTAAACGTTTATTAGTTCCCCAACCCTCTCTTTCTCTCTCTCTCTCTCTCTCTCTCTCTCTCCCTTAAACCCTTGGATGATGATGATGATGATAATGTGGCCAATTTACAAGAAATCGCTATTATCTACACCCCCTCCCATCTCTCTTTTAGATTAATATAAAAATGCTGACCTCTCTCTTGCTCTTTATCACTCTATAATTTATTCTATTATAATTGTTTATCACCAAAAATAATTTTTTTTTTTTTTTTTTAATTAAATATGATGACAGGGAAAACTTTATTATAATTTCCACTAAATCTGGTAAACGATAGAAGAGAGAAATTTTGTTTTCAAACAAAAGTTGTTAAGAATATTTAATAGAACAATTTTGCTCATGAGTGTAATATCTGTAAAATTGATAGTGGCGAAGATATTTTGATTTTTCTGTTTGTCTTCAAAAATATTTCTAATCCATATATATCGTAAATGAAAAGAAATATAAAATTTTTTTTTCAAACAAAAGTTGTTCAAAATATTTAAAATAACAATTTTGTTCATGAGTATAATTTCTGTTAAATTGATAGTGGCAGAGATATTTGAATTTTATAGTTTGACTTCAAAAATATACTAATATAAAAATATAAAATATACTAGTCACCACATCTCATAAATAAAAAGATATATAAAAATTTTTTTCAAACAAAAGTTGTTCAAAATATTTAAAAGAACAATTTTGCTTAAGAGTATAATTTCTGTAAAATTGATAGTGGCGGAGATATTTTGAATTTTGTGTTTGTCTTGAAAAATATACTAGCCACTATATCTCATAAATAAAAAGATATACAAAACTTTTTTTCAAACAAAAGTTGTTAAAAATAATTAAAAGAACAATTTTGTTCATGAGTATAATTTGGGTGAAATTGATAGTGGCGGAGATATTTTGATTTTTATAGTTTGACTTCAAAAATATACCAGCCTCCATATCTAGTAAATAAAAAGAGATATAAATTTCTTTTTCAAACAAAAGTTGTTGGAAATATTTAAAAGAACAATTTTGTTCATGAATATAATTTCGGTAAAATTGATAGTGGAGGAGATATTTTGATTTTTATAGTTTGACTAAAAAAATATACTAACCACTATATCTCGTAAATAAAAAGAGATATAAAATTTTTTTTCAAACAAAAGTTGTTCAAAATATACCATAAAACAATTTTTCATTTGAGTGTTATTTCATAAAAATTAATATTTATGAAGATATTTTCAATTTTAACTTTTCAAAGTTTCCCCCCAAATTACTCCCTAAATAAATGTCAACTTTTTTAAAAAAATCAAATCAAAATATAATAAATAGAACAAATGAATATAATTATTCTCAAAATATTTTGATTTTTATGATTTTCAGGGGTTCAAATAAAGTACCACTTCACAGTTGATGAATGTATTGTTAGCACAAGTTTAACTTTTTGATTAAAAGCTTAAATATATATAAATTCATTTCAATATATATATCAAACCGTTTGTACTCAATTGAGTGTACAAACTCACAGCACAGTAGTGATTGTTTTATACTCTGTGGAATTAAAAAAAAAAATTAATTAATTCTGTTGCTTATTGGAGAATAAAATTCATTTTTTTTTTTTTTTAAATTTTCTTTTAAAATTAAATAAATAAAATATAATTTGCAAAGCAAACAATCTCTATCAAATAATTATACTCTTTTGTAATATTATTAGCCAAATAATAATGAATAATAACTAAACTCACTCTCAAGTTCTCTCGTTTAGTTGTTATATCAACATAATACTGTATAACAACCAACGAGAGGGGGGGGGAAACTTTGGCATTTCATTCTGTTAATATTTTCTATAACTGATGAACTAATTTGTCGTCGTTATTCATTCAATGCATGTGGAATGCCTGACTGCCTGCCTGGCTGGTTTTGGTCGGTTGGATTGGTATTTATATTGGTTGGCTACCCTGCCTGCTTGCATATATATGTGTGTGTGTGATCTCCCTCTCTTTCACAAAGGAAACATCCTACTAATCCCGAAAGGGAATGCACATTATTTGCAGGTTCAATTAAATGTGAAAATTCTTTTATTTAAGATTCCAAATAGGGATTTTAAGAAGAATTAATTTGTTTTGATTTGATTGTTACGTAAATATTTAATTTAAATTTCTTTTCTTTTCTTTTGATTTGATTGTTACGTAATATTTAATAAAATTTATTTTCTTTTGCTTTTGATTTGATGGTTATGTAATTATTTAATTTAAATTTCTTTTCTTTTCTTTTGATTTGATTGTTACCTAATTATTTAATTATTTATTTTCTTATTCTTTTGATTTGGTTGTTATGTAATTATTTAATTTAAATTTCTTTTCTTTTGATTTGATTGTTACCTAATTATTTAATTATTTATTTTCTTATTCTTTTGATTTGATTGTTACGTAACTATTTAATTAAAATTTATCTTTGTCTTTTGATTTGATTGTTATCTAATTATTTCATTTTTTTCCTTATTTTTTTGATTTGACTGTTACGTAACTATTTAATTAAAATTTATTTTCTTATGTCTTTTGATTTGATTGTTACGTAATTATATAATTAAAATTTATTTTATTTTTTCTTTTGATTTGATTGTTACATCAATTAAAATTTATTTCCTTTTTTGTTTTGATTTTATTGTTACATTTAATTAAGAAAAAAAAAAAATGGCTGATGACGCGGTGATGCTCGTCCACCTCAGAGAATTAAATCAGTTTTTAATTATATTCCAATTAATTTCTATCTAAGTGTTATATATCATCTTACTCGGGAGAATGTGCAGATTCATAATCAATTTGTTGGAAACAGATAAAAGAACAATTTTATAAATAAGTATAATTACATAATGGGGAAGATAATTAGTTTGGTTTCAAAATTATACATACTATCAACTATATCTCGTAAATATAAATATAAGACGTCACAAAAATCTGGTGTGACAAGCACAACTTTCAATTACCGACTATAAGGGAAGAGAATTGATACAAAAAGAAGAACATATGTTCATTCTTTAATAAAAAAAAAAAAATTACTATTTTTTTACTAAATTTAAAATGCAAAAATGAATTTTTTTTTTTTGAACAAATTACAATTTCATTTTATTACCTTTATTTTTGAGTGTGGTGTGTGTGTGTGTGTGTGTGTGTGTATAAAAATAGTAACATTTTTTTTTCTTCTATCCTATCTCTTTGTCTTTTTTTTTTTTTTTTTTTTTTTGTCGAATAGATTTAACAAATGTTTGCTGCGGTTTTCCACCTCGGGACCAATGTATATTTAAAATGCTATGTATGTGTATGTATATAGGGAGTTTTTAAAGCGGCTGGCTGGCCAGACGGAAGGACGGACAGAGAGAGAGAGAGAGAGAGGCATGCAGTTTAATTCATTAGCATTTGTATATACATTTATAGGGGCCATTTTACCCTTTACTTGTATTTACACCACGTAATTTAATTTAAAATTTAATTAATTTAAAAAAAAAAAAAAAAGATTAAATCTTTAATTTATGAAATGCATAGACACAGGGTGGTTTTATTATTATTTATATTTAAAGGTAAAAAAAAAATATGAGTGAGCGAAGACATACGTCACGAGGAGTGTCTATTTTTTCTTTTCTTCCTCTTTAATTTCTTTATTTTTTTTTGTTCAAAAATATCTAAATAGCAACTAACCAAATAAGACCTGAAATATACAGTGGCGGAGTGTCCGTCTGTCTGTCCTAACAAGGGGAGTGCATAGCCTTCATGTCACCGATTTGAACGAAATTTTTTTTTATGTGTAGTACTTAATGACAAACAAATTTTGTTAAAGCGAGAGAACGCACTTCTCAACGGTTCGTCTAAAAAAAGATTTTGCCAACATGCCTTAAGCCGTTGCTAACAATAACATTTACAAAAGCCGCAATGGGTAGATCGGTAGCGTTCATTCTTTGTAAGCACGAAATCTCGAGTTCGAATCTCGCCGTGTGCGATTTTTTTTTGTGATTTTTTGGGATTTCTAAGAAAATATTTAAATAATATTGAATAAATAAAAAGTTTTTTTTTAATTATTGACTTTTTAATTTTTAACATGTTGTTACATATATTTAAAGAAAATTCAAATGCTTTTTGAAAAAAATATAATATAAGGAAATATTTAATATTATACGAGAAATATATTAATTGAACACATAAATAAATTTACACTAATATTAAATATTTCCTTTATATTATATTTTTGACAGAAAGCATTTGAATTTTCTTTAAATATATGGAACAACATGTTAAAAATTAAAAGCCAATAATTAAAAAACATTTTTTATTTATTTATTAATATTAAAAAATATTTTTTAAAACAAAAAAAAAATAAATAAATTACACAAAAAAAAAAAAAAAAAAGTTGACCACGGCGAGATTCGAACATGTTTATAAAGAATCTAGTCACACAGGCTTTTCTAAATGTTTTTGTTAGCAACGGCTTAAGGCATGCTGGCAAAATCTTCAATATTTTTTTTTTTTTAGACGAACGTAAGTGCGTTCTCTCGCTTTAACAGAATTTGTTTGTCATTAAGTACCTACACATAAAAAAAATTTCGTTCAAATCCGTGACATGAAGGCTATGCACTCCCCTTTGTAAGAAAAAAATAATAATAATAAAAATTTAATTATATAAAAATGTTTATTATTTTTCATTTGAGTGATTTAATTATTTTAATTTTTCAAAAGGCAAGGCAAAACTCAATGCTTTCCAATGGTCTAATTTTTTTTTTCTGGAATTTTTTGCGCATTCCCTTTTAAGAATTTTGAAACCCGACTTTCATTTCAAAATTCTAACGGAAAGTTGGTCAAACAGAAAGACGGACACTCCGCTTTTATATACAAATATATAGAAAGACTTACTTTGTGTTTGTCCAAATGCAGTGGACGCAAATAAGGATCATAAAGAAGTTTTTCGGGCTCTACGTTAATTGGCGATTGTCGATGACCCTTATTGCATAACGGCCAGTTGGGATTGATTAGACCCCAGAATCCTGGTCCTGAAACAAAAGAAAATGAAAATATATGAGATATAGGTATTCAGTCAATAATTAGAGTGGCAAAGTGGAAAAAAAAAACACCCAGAGGCTGGAGATCCCGAGTTAGTCTCCCAATAACGTTGAAATTAACCAGAAAAAATAAATTTCTCAGTTGAATTGTTAAATTTAATTTGAAACGTGATCGTTATTTCCCTCGGATTGTATTTAAAATCAAAAATTCATTTATGTACATTTAATAGAATTTTATATTCTAATTGAAAATTCATACATTTAATTAATAATATGTAAACAAATAAATTTTATTAAATATAATTGATTATTGAATAATAATTGTGAGATTTAATTATTTTTAAAAATTTTTAATTTTATACTCAATTATACTTATTAATTAGATAAAAGACACAAATTGTCTCGTAGTAACACATTGTACTCTGAAACTACTAGACGGATTTTTATGGGCTTAAAAAAATCTTTACAAAGCTGGATTTAAGATGGAGTAGGAGCTATTTGTGCAGATAAGATGGCGTTATGTGTTTTAAAAAGTAAGCGAAAAAAAAAACACCTATTACGAAAGTCGGCCAATAGATGTCGATATAATCTAATTCATTTGGATGATTTTCATTGATCTTTTAACAATGAATACTTTGTAAATGTTATTATATATTATGTATCATTTATAAAAGAATAAAAATATATAATTATAGGCTAATAGGTGATCTGATAATACCGGCTGTTAGACTAGCCTGCCATCTTTTGCAAGAGTGCTGAACTATTTGACAGATAATTTTCAAATAAATCATCTAAGCTTATTTTAAATTTTTCTTAATTAATATGTGATTTAAAATAACAATAAATTCATTTTTAAATTAAAAAAAAAAATATTTTTATTTGGGGGGGTGTTGTTTTTTTTTTTTCTTGATAAAAAAAAAAATTATTTTTTTTTTTTTTTTTAAATAAATAAAAAAAATAATATATTTTTTAAAAAAAACCCTTTTAAAAATTAATTTATTTAAAAAAAAAAATTACTTTTTTTTTATAGGGGGGCCCTGTTGACACCCCCCCCCCCCCCCCCCAATTAATTATTTTATTTTTAATATTAAAAAAATTTAAATATAAAGAAAATCTAAATAATTAGATCAATATTAGTAGAGGAAGTTGGTCTCTATAACACTAGTCGACAAAAATGAACTTTTTTTTCTTTCACAAGAATAAAGTCATTAAATTCTAAAAGTATTTTTCATGCTGAATTCAAATATCATTTCAGTTTTGCCCCATCAGGCACAGTTTTAGAGATATAGAGAAAAATAGATTTTAATAGAAAATGTGCTCTAAAACGGCTTTTATTTAGAATGTTCAAATTATTTTTAACGCGACACCCCGTAAAAATATGCAGATATTTATAATACAAATAAATTTTAAGTTTCATCCCAATCGGAGGTCATTTAGACGTGCCTCAAACGGCTTAAAGTTTAGAAAAATCGAAATTTTAAAGATTTTTTTTGCTTTGGTCACCCCTAATACAATTTTAGATATCCCTGAATGCAAAAAACATATATTTACGATATTCTATAGTTCTTTGGCTTTCTAAAAATCATTCATTCGTAAAAATCTGATAACGAAATTATAAACAAAAACGTCATCAAAGAAGAAGCTTCGCTTTTCAATTCAATTGAAGTCCATTTTTTTCGACCAGTGAGTGTACTTGTGTTTTTTCTTTGCTGACGTTTTTGTTCATAATTTCGTTAATAATTAACAGATTTTTACGAATGAATGATTTTTAGAAAGCCAAAGAACTATAGAATATCGTAGATATATGTTTTTTGCACTCAGGGATACCTAAAATTGTATTAGGGGTGACCAAAGCAAAAAAATCTTTAAAATTTCGATTTTTCTAAACTTTAAGCCGTATGAGGCACGTCTAAATGACGTCCGATTGGGATGAAACTTAAAATTTATATGTATTCTAACTATCTGCATAATTTGTCGGGGTGTCGCGTTAAAAATAATTTGAACATTCTAAATAAAAGCCGTTTTAGAGCACATTTTCTATTAAAATCTATTTTGCTCTATATCTCTAAAACTGCGCCAGATGGAAAAATTCTAACTACATATCTGAATTCAGAATGAAAAAATGCACTAGATTTACTAATCAGATTTTTTGTGAAGAAAACCTTGTTGACTAGTGTATTTAAAGAAAACGTTTTGACTTTAATTAAATCAAGCAATGAACAAAACAAGCCACGACCAATTGCATTGCAGGCATACATTTGTATAATATATTTGAAATATTAATTTTGAAAGTCCCTTTGACTGATTTCCATAGAAATATATAGATAGGTATTTTATAAAATAATATTATTTGTCAGTAAAGTTTTTTAATGCATGATTTTATTTTATTTTAGTGCAGATTAAAAATAACAAAAATTGAACTTGTGATTATTTAACAAAATAAATAAAATTCATTATTGATACTCATAAAAGTATAATGAATAAATGAATGAATGAGTAAAGGCTCTCTCTCTCTCTCTCAATAAATGAATGAAATTCTCTCTTCATTATCATCCTTTATTAATGGATGCTATTTAAATACTTTTTAATCGATTAAACAAAAAAAACCTTTTATTATTATGAAAATCGATTAAAATAATACAGGCTGTTTCAAAAGTGTGTCTATCCATCCGCCAATAAAAAAGAATTTTTTTACTAGTTAAGGTGCGCGACTCGAAAAGCAGTTAGAAGATGATTGACTACCGAGTTACTCGAGGCGGCAAGAGATGGCGTTAGTTTTTCCCATAGGAATACAAGGGATTTATTCCATTTCATTTTAAAGATTCCAGCCAATTAATTAAGGGTAGAAAATTAATTATTTTTCAACACATTGATTACTAATTTAATTATCTATAAGATATAGAGCGAATTTTTTAAAAATATCTTTTATTTAATGCGATTAATCTAAAAAAAATTTTTTTTTTTGAAAATCAAAAAAAGGGCTTCGACTAAGTTGTAGATAATTTAAATAGCTTTAGTTTAAAAAAACTGAGGTCGATAGCTTCAAAATTGTGGCCGCAATCTCCCAAAATTAGCACCCCCCGAGACGCGCACCTTAAAATAAAGACTGTCTAGCCATCCACCATCAGGAAAATGGTTGTGAATTCCCTTATTGATTACGGTTGTCTCGTCTATTGCGACATGTCTGCTGACCGTAGAAGGGTCCTCGTTCGGGTGTTTAACTCGTGTGTCAGATTTGTTAATGACATTCGTAGGGATCAACACATAACGCCCCATTACAATAACCTAAAATGGCTAAGGTTGGATAAAAGAGTGGAATATCATATGGGGTGTTATGTGTATGGCCTTTTGGAAAGAGAGGAGCTGGGGTTATTTGCGTGAGAGGCTGACCCTGAGGGGCATTTGCGGGGAAATGAGAGTGACCTGCGCCGCCCGCCTTCGGCTTTCCCCCTGGACCCCCTTCAGCTGGCTCAGGCCCGCCTGTGGCGGACCCTCGCCTCTTCTTAATTATGGGAAACGGGTTTGCGTCTAGACAGGGAGGCTATGCCCTCCTGGACCCCCCCCTCTCCTTTTCTTAATTATTAAAAGAATTTTTTTTTAAACACACTTTTTTCACATTCACACACTCACACAGTCTTTTCGGCAACTTAGGCCATTTAAGACTTTAAACAATACTCGTTATTTGCAAATATATATATTGGAGGTTCAGGCATTCTTATTTAAGCTATTTGGCATCCAAATGGTTTAAATAAAATCATCGGACTGCCTGGGGTCCGAACCCGCGACGGTCGCCTACATCCTATACCAAACGTCGCGACGTTTGGTATAGGATGTAGGCACGCTACCTACTACGCCAAATTCGGGGACCAAAAGAAAATCATTACTTCGTATTCCAATCCAGTGCCTGCTTGAAGATTTGTTTACATTCATAGAATATATAAATGCAAAGATATTTCATATAGGAGAAATCGTAACTTTAGGAATTAATAACTCAAAAAGTTATAAGAATTTCGGGAGCCGAGTATTTTTCCTGGACTCTCCATAACGTACTTTATAAGACTGCAAAATTTCGTTTCAAAATTCCAACGGGAAGTTGATCAAACAGAGCGTGACAGACGGACACACTGCTATTATATATACAGATTATTTTGTTATTTTTATGTCGTTTGAATTATTGAAACGTCACGTATGTGTCTTGGGGGAGACGTGGATGGGGCGGAGCATGTGTGTGTGCGACAATCGTAATGCAAAGTGAAAATTTATAATATACCTACATAATATATATATAATTATAATGGTATATATATAGTGAAGAGCTAGGAGGTTGAAATTTTATAAGATTTAAACTTTCGACCGTTGGTTCTCGTTGAAACATTTTGTAAATTACATAAAGCTTTTGAACAAAATGGGACAAAAAGCACTATTTTTCAGTTTTTTTTTCCATTTCTTAAAATTCCCTCCAACAATTTTGATTAAAATTCAAAAATCAATTATTTTTTTAGATGCTCTTCAAAATGTATATTCTCATTTTACCTTTGAAATTTTTTGAAGCACACTTTACTCTTGTGTTTCATAGGATAGATAGGAGAAATGGTAACAAAATATAAATATTTTCCCATGTTTGAATGCTGGAAACTAAATTAACACAAACAGACAGAACACAACTTTCAAATAACAAAGGTAAGAGAAAGTTGAGTGCTGTGCGACCAAACACACCAGAATGTTGAGTATTGACGTAAAAGCAAGTAGTGGGCAAATTAAATATATATAGACTAGTATTGTAGGTTTGAATCTGTTTTTGTACCTTTTCTATGAAGCGTTTTGTTTTTTTTTTTTTGTTCATTCTCCATCCCCCTGGGGCCAATCGAATAAACAGACAGAGAGGGATGCAACATCAAGTTATGTTACAGTGAATGATCATAAAATTTGAGTTAATGAAGCCAGCCAGCCAACAGGTTTCGAATGGAATGTATGACAATTTGCTAAATACCTTGCCTATACCACCTCATTCGTCATTCCAATTATAGTGGAATATTTATTTATTAAAAAAAAAAAGACAAAAACAGAATAATAAAATAAGAAGATGAAAAACAGACGTTAAAATTTAAAATAAACAAATGGGTGTTAAAAAGTAATGTAAAAACAATCAATGCTATTCAAAGTTTTAACAGCGATGTTGCTTTTATTTCAAAGCTATCATCATAACCTTACTTTTTAGGTCAAGGACGCCATGTTTATTTTAAACACGACGTTAAAATATTAAAGGCACCCCCTAGATAGAGCATTTGTTTTTTTTTTTATAAAAAAACATTCACACTTTTCTCATTCACACTCACTCACACACACATTCACACAGTCTTTTCGGCAACTCAGGCCATATAAGACTTTTTACGATATCCGTTATTAATAAATATACATATATGGGGTCCAGGCATTCTTATTTAAGCCATTTGGTATCCAATTGGCTTAAATAAAATCATCGGACTGCCTGGGGTCCGAACCCGCGACGTTTGGTATATGAGGTTAGCACGCTAACCTCTACGCCATGCCCCGAGGGCTAGATAGAGCATTAATTTTTAACACTATTTACTAAATGTTAACGCTTTGGCTTTAAAGTTTTTGTTTACAGAATAGCTATTTGAGGCAAGAAAGTGATTTTGAATAGCATTTTTTAACGCTTATATTACTTTTTAACAACCATTTGTTTAATTTAAATTTTAACGTCAATTTTTAGAGAATAGACGTGAGCGAATTTTAACAAATGGGAGAGTCTTTATAAAAACCTTTTTTACATAATCAAAAAAAAAAAAAAAAGAAAATTTAATTATATAACAGTTTTTATTATTTTTCATTTGAGAGATTTAATTATTTCATTAATTAAAATTAATTAGCTTTAATTTTTCATAAGGAGAAAGAGATAGACAATGTTTTTCAATGGAAGAATTCCAGATTTGTGAGCCCCCTTAAAAGGGGGTCCCCTACCCCTAATTTGACATAATAATAGCTTAAAATCACCTCCGGAAAATTCTCTACCCATTAAAAAAAAAAATTCCATGAAAATCTGCTCTGTAGTTGTAAAATGTTGCTGAGTACTACATGAGAAATGATGAATGAATTAGTAAATTGAAGAAACAAATAGAAACGCACAAAATGAACATGAACATTGACGAGAATTTCCGGAGATGAAGAAGAGTATAGTTCTTTTGTAGATGATTGGTACTTAAAAATGTAATCCTTGGAAGGCATTGAATATTTGGAAAAATGGAATCAAGAAGAAAGATTGAAATGATATTATCTAAATAAAATGTATTATTGGAAAAAATTATTAAGTTTATTAATTAAAAAAATACATTAATATTAGAATGAAAATTTGTTTTTATTTAAAAAAATAAAATTAGTTTGTAAATAAATTTGATCCAGGTTATGAGTAGTGAAAATGAAGGTTAAAAAAAGAAAACAAAAGAAGACGTTAATAAAAGAGGACTTTAAATCATAAAAAAGAAGACGTCAAGTCATAAAGAAAGACGTTAAATCATTAAAGAAGACGTTAAGTCCTAAAAACTAGGGGGTCTGGGGGCTATGCCCCCCACTGAGGGGTCTGGTGGGCGAAGCCCCAAGTGTTAGCGGGGCGAAGTGCAGCGAAGCGTAACGAGCGCTTGTAAAATAGCTAGTAAAATATAAATAATTAAAGTTAAAAATTGAATAATTAAATCTCATAATTATTATTCTATAATTAATCATATATATTAAATTCTAATTTTGGTGTTTTTGTCATTTAAATTGAAGAAAACACTTGATGAAAAAAAAAAAAAATTTGCATCCTTTTTTGTTGAACACAACAACAATAAAATATGAATAAATTTCTTTTCCCAAAGAACAACAATAAACACTTGTTTATTTCATTTATTTTTTTTCCACTCAATAGATCAATTGAAGTTGTCAGAATATTTTGGAGTTTTTTTTTTCCTCCCCCTTTTACTCATCCTACGGGAATATTATTATTTCCTCCGTTTTTTTATCTTTTAGCGATCAAAATGTCGACTGGAATTTTTCTCTCCTTCACATCTTTAAAGAAAAATCAAATTGAAACTTGATGGAGTGAGTGGATTGGATGTCTCTCTCTCTCTCTCTCTCTCTCTATAGTTATTGAGGTGTCCATAGGGAATGTTAAAATTTTACTAATAGTTGTCTATCGACCGCCAAAAGTGGGTTTCTTTACTGACTTCGAGTCCGTGTTAAATAACTATACATGTCAATATTCAGATGTAATAATCACGGGCGATTTCAACACTGACTTCAATAAGGCCTCCGCAGATAAAGCATATCTTAATAATTTGTTCCACTCTTTAGATTTAAAAGTTGTGCCTCTTGACTCTACCTACTACACCGCTACCTCCCAATCATGGTTAGACCTACTAATTCTCAACGGTCCTTTATATAATAGGTTGACTTCTTATGGGCAGTATGCTGTCCCTTTCCTGTCGGGTCATGACCTAATTCGTATTGATGTAAGAGTAGGTATCCCTAAATATAAGCCTTCCATAATTACCTTCCCGGGATTTTAAGAGATTTAATAGAGATAAGTTCCTGGAGGAACTATCGGAGATCGATTTCAGCCCCCTATTTAGTGAAAACGACATCGACCTGAAAGTTAGCCTTCTTAACGAGCAACTTCTTTTAATTTTTAATAAACATGCACCTGTTAGAAATATTTTTGCCAAGCGCCCCCCTGCCCCATGGCTAACTAGTGATATAAAAATCTTAATGAGAGAGCGAGATAGAACCAGGCTTAGAGCTATTAGAACTGGAGACTCTAACATCTTTCAGCAGTTTAGAGCAATACGAAGTAGAGTTAAACAGGAAATTTTCAAGTCAAAGAAAAATCACTTTCATGAACTTTTCCTTAACTCCAAAGATTCCAGAACATTATGGAACACTCTACGTAAAATTAACATTGGAAGGAATGTCAATAAATTAAATAACCCCTTCAATGTTAATGAAATGAATAAATATTTCTCTCAAATTAGTGTTAATTCAAATGCGGATTATAATAATGAGCGAGATCTTATTCCGTTCGACTCTGAGAGATTTTTTCTTTGCACCGGTTTCGGCAGAAAATATCATCTCTCTCTATTCTTCATTCTCGGTCGAATAGCGCGGGTATAGACGAGATGCCAATAAAATTATACCAGCTATCCTTGTCTGTTATTCTTCCTGTTATCCTTCACATTTTTTGATTGCTCACTTCAGAGATCCTACTTCCCTCAAATATGGAAAACCTCTTTAATTCGCCCCATCCCTAAGGTAAATAATCCAACCAGTGTGGAGCAGTTCAGGCCCATTTCTCTACTCTGCTCGCTCTCAAAAATATTGGAAAGAGAAGTGTTTTCCCAAATCAATAACTTTCTCGAGTCTAATAACTTCCTTAATAAACACCAGTCTGGATTTCGCCGTTACCACAGCACACGGACGGCTTTGCTCAGGGTGACTGATCACATAAGGCTTGGAATCGATAAAGAATGGTTACGATTTTAGTGCTTTTGATTTGAAAAAGGCCTTCGATACCAGCGACCATTCGCTTTTACTTAAAAAACTATGTAATCTCGGACTATCTGAAAGCGTAGTGCAATGGTTTAGCTCTATTTGGCATGTAGAGAACAGATTGTCATTGGAGGGAATAGAACATTCTCGGATCCTTGTCCGGTGAGGGCGGGAGTTCCGCAGGGATCTGTCCTGGGGCCCCTTCTTTTCTCCCTATATATCAATGACTTTCCCTCTGGTGACTGTTCGTGTTCCTACCAGTTCTACGCAGATGATCTGCAAATTTTTCTAACTTTTGACCCGGATAATTTGATTGGAAGTGTTGAACTCATTAATCGGGATATTAATATTATCACCTCCTGGGCAAAAAACAACAACTTAATGATTAATGGAGCGAAAACCAAAGCCATCCTTTTGGGAAGCTCCGTATATGTTTCCAGGTTGACAGAGGGAGGTCTCCCTCCGATTATGGTTGACGGTATGGGTGTTCCCTATGAGAGGTGTGTCAACAACTTGGGGATCATGATGGATTCTGCCCTTTCTTGGAAGGATCATGTTGGACATATCTCGAATAGAGTATATAAAATCCTTTACCAACTAAGGAGGGACTCCCAAATTTTTCCCACTAACATCGGGATTCATTTAGTCAACACGCTCATACTTCCTCATTTTGATTATGGGTGCCTTGTGTTCAATGACCTCTCAGGAGAAATGAATTTAAAACTAGAAAGAGTCCTCAATGCGTGTATTCTGATTTATTTTTGACGTATCCACATTTTGATCCTATTACACCATTTTACCATAGATTGGGTTGGATGCGCCTTAAGGCCAGGCGAAATTTCATCTTGGGGACATTTCTGTATAATTTATTTAAAAATGGGAGTCCTGATTACCTTTATGACCTTTTCAAGTTTAGGGGCGATGTGGGAGTCAGACCTCTTCGTTCTAGTAAGGACCAAATAATGATTCCAAACCATCGAACGGTAGCCTTATGGAGGGTCATTCATGATCGCATCCGCCAAGCTTTGGAATTCACTGCCAGGTGAGATCAGGTCGATGAGGAGCCTTAGGGGGGTTCAAGAGACTTTTTATTTTAGTCATTTTATCATGCAGCAACTAGGGGCGGCGGCTGTGGTCAATGGCCAGAGGCCTATCCTGCCCTGATGGAGCAAGATGCTTTTCTATTTTTCTTTCCCCTCTCTTATTTTATTTTGTTTTACTTTGTCTATTTATTTTCTTTTACAATGCCTAAACAGTGGCTTAAAAACTTTTCCACGTTATAATGTTTAATTTGAATTTTAATAATAGTTTTTGTAAGAAATTGATCCATTATTATATAATAATTTTGTACAAGAATGTTAATAATGCCCCGCAAGAATGTTAAAAAAAATGAATATTCTGTATATCTACTCTAAGAGGCAATGCCTTCAGCAGAAAATCAATAAATTAATTCTAATTCTAATTC